>JAECUM010092960.1:0-62865 GCA_016617855.1 Megalonaias nervosa
GCTTTACAACATTTGACAACACTTAAAAAAAAACAAACATATATAATGATATGATTACAAAAATAAAAACAAACACCACAAAATTAGAAACAGAAAACATGCTGTAAATATTTAAGGTAAGGATACATTATAAGGATACATTATTAGGTCTTTAAGTCTGTTCTTGCAGTTGAAATAGTTGAGTTTTAAGAGCGCTCTTGAATGAGAACACTGTGTCTTTGTGTCTAAATGCAGTGGGCAATTTGTTCCACATTGCTGGGCCCTGGTATGCAAAAGAGTGTTGTCCATATGATTTCATTTTCATAGTGGGAATAATGAGAATACGAGTGTCAGAAGAGGAGCGTAAGCATCTTGCAGGTGTGTACACATGGGTGAGGTCAGATAGGTATGTTGGACTGGAGCCTGTCAGTGAAACGTAGCACAGAGAACAAATTTTGTGTTTAATTCTGGATCGTATGGATAGCCAGTGTAGGGTACAGAGCAGGGGAGAGGCGTGCTCTGATCGTGGTACTCTAAGGATGATCCGAGCAGCTGTATTTCAACTTTTTGAAGTTTCTGAAGTAGATATTGAGACGAACCAGACAGAATTGAGTTACAATAGTCCAGTCTTGAAAGTACTAAGGAACACACAAGTGTTTTAGTGGCATCAACTGAAAGATACTTGCGAATGGAGCTGATTCGTCTCAGTTCAAGATATGCAGCCTTGCATATGTTCATGATATGTTGATGCAATGAGAGAGTACTGTCAAGAGTGACACCGAGGTTTCGTACTGACTGTGTGAATTTAATGTTGGTGTTGCTGATATTTTTTGTCCGAGGTAAAGGATGTGAATAAGAAAGTCTTTGTGTTGTAATCAGAATGGCTTCAGTTTTATCATCATTCATCTGCAGCTTGTTACATGTCATCCATGATTTCACATCGGAAATGCACCTCTCTACGCCTTGGATGGTAGCTTCAACTTCAGCTGGATGGCTAGATTTGTATATTTGGGTGTCATCGGCATACAATTGGTGAGACACTGGATGATGATCTATGACACTTGAGAGTGGCTGAGTGTATAGAATGAAGAACAGGTCCAAGAACAGACCCCTGTGGAACACCACAGCATAGATCAACTGGGCTGGAGTGTTTTCCATTTGTGGACACAATTTGTGTCCTGTTGACCAAGTAGGACTTGAACCATAGTAAGGCCGTATCATGAATGCCAAATACATGCTGGAGACAGTGAAGCAATATATCATGGTCTATAGTGTCAAATGCTGCAGACAAGTCAAGGAGAATGAGGACTGTAATCTTTCCGCCATCCAAAGCAGAGAGAAGGTCATTGACTACTTTCAGAAAAGTAGTTTCAGTACTGTGGCAAGGGCAATATGCAGACTGTACACTGCTAAAAAGACTGTTTGAATTCAGATGAGATACAAGTTGGGATAGAACAACTTTTTCTAAGATTTTTGACATGAATGGCAGATTAGAAACTGGGCGGTAGTTCTTTAAATCATTATGGTCGAGTGTTGGTTTCTTCAGCAGAGGCTTTACAATGGCAGTTTTGTAAAATGATGGGAATTCCCCAGATGAGAGAGAGGTATTAATAACATCAGTTAGTGAAGGCAATATTGGATCCAAGCACTCTAGCAGCAGTGACGTCGGAATCGGATCCAGTTCACATGACTTTGGTGCACTCTTCATCTTGATTGTACGTACTAAATCCATAGAGACAGGTTCAAATGCTGCTAACGGCTGCCGCTGAAATTCTGTATCGCAACTGTATGGTGACTCCGAGTCAACTGAAATTGTGTTGTTAAGTTTATCTCTGATGGTTTGTACTTTGTCATGGAAGAAATTTGCAAACAGGTCCGGAAGGTCGACTAGAGAGAAGGTAACTGGAAGTGGTGTACATTTGTTCCTTGACATTAGCTTGTTAGTAATCTCAAATAGCTCTGCAGTATACCATGGTACAAAATTTTTGGTGGTACCAAGCTCTAAACATTTCAAAGTATAAAAAATTTGTTTGTTTTCTTAGTTCAACATCACCAGTTATTATAAAATTCAGATTTACACAATGTGTGTGTTAACAGATAGACTGAAAGATCTTTGGATATTAAATTTAAGAGACAACAGAAGAAACAGTTCTCAGCATCTTCATTGTCAATGCCACATGTACATATTGGGGAGTTAACTAAATTCACTTTTTAAAGAACAGATCTGAGGAGACTATATATTGGATATTAGGGTGACTTCTGGCAATATTATAGTATGGTGATAGACCTGTTCGTTGAATTAAATGTTTTTCAAAGATTTAAAGATTATGAACTTTCAGACATCTTCTGGGATGGAGTCCCAAAGACAGGCAGAAAGAACATCTGAGAAAAATAAAACAAAACAAAGCAAAGATTGGTCGAGATGCACAGTGTGATGCTTTGGGAGTTACATAGATGCCTCATATCTCCTTTGCAGAAGAAAGCTACTTTAGCTAGGTACTTGAGTGTTTATAATCAAACACAATATGCATGATACCTTCTTCTTCCTTTCTTGAGAAAGAATTCAGCAACCAGTTTCTGCATAAAAAGTTCTCAAGAGTAATACTTGGGTGCAGCTTCTAACTAAATTTTTTCTCTAATCTGTCCAAATCTTCAACATAACATTTGTTCCAGACGTGAGAAATATATTCAAAAATTGAACATATGAATAGTATATAAAGTTAGCCAAAAGTTGTCTTGTGAAAAGAGTTTTTAGTTGTGCAACATTTACATGCTTCTGAATAACCATACTGCTATGATCAGTCCATTTAGCATCAGTGGATAATGTTAGTCCAAAGTATTTCTGATTTTTATCAAGAAGTAAATGCATATTGTGAAAAGAGCAATATAGAAGTCAGCTTGCCTGCATGCGATCAATAGAATTTCTGTTTCTGAAGTATTAAAATCATTTGCCCATGCATTAGATTTGTCAAGATCATTGTTTATAATCCTTTGTACTTGTGAAGGGTCTGTAGAAGAAGTTGCAAGAGCAGTGTCATAAGCAAACAGCATCACAAGCAAGTTAAAGTTGTCTGCTATATCACTGACATCAAAAAGTAATAGTAAAGGCCCCAGCACAGAACCTCTGGGAATTCCAGCAGTTCTTTGACAGTGTACTACCAGTGTTGTCAATACAGCCATATCTGCTATTAGCACATTTCTAGTTTTGTCAAATGGTTCAAATTATTTACACCACCCATTGCTTGCTGTTGTTGTTGTTGTTGTTGTTGTGGGGCTTAACGCCATTTTTCAACACACGATAGGCTATACATGGCGGCCAGTATTAATGGTGGAGGAAGAAACGGGGAAATCCCCGGAAAGAACCACCGACCCACGAGAAGCTACTGGCAAGCTTTCTCACATATCCACATTCACCGAATCCTAGACTCAAACCCACGCAGACAGAGGTGAGATGGCAGTGATCTGTAACGGCCCATTGCTTGCATGTTTCTGGAAAGGAGTGTTTAACCGGAGACTGAATCTACCCATGAATGTAATTACATCAGATATTAATAATGTGCTAAGATACTTAAACTGGTCTGTAAACTTTCCTTGAAGTTTCCCTTGTACACATTGGTTTTAATTCTGGCATTGCTTCTAGCCCAAGAGATCAAACCCTTATTTTTTTTTACATCTTAGGATTTTACATGTATATAAGAACAAAGTCATCCTTAAAACAGGTGATCTTAAGCAATCATGTGCAGATGATCATATGGGCAAAATTTGCATAGCAACTTACATGTCTTTGTACAGTCACTCCTGTAGATATTTTGATAGGAAAAACTGAACTGAGAGTAATGAAACCAAACTGTTTGTTAGTTTCCATGCCCATTTTTGGGCAGTGAACAGGGACACTATTTCAAGATGGCTCAACTCACCTTGCAAGCTACTGTCATCAATAATGATATCTTAAACTACAATGTAGTACTTTTCAGACGAGGTTCCTCTGGCTACTACATTTCAAACAGATGGTTGGAGCAAAGTTTCTATCTTCCTTAAGTATTATCAGAATTCTATCTTATCAGCCTTGTCATTCTGTGCAACCCATTTGGATCAGCTCCAACCCATTGTTATTTAATTTAGTGAATGCATTCATTGTGTTCAGTTGCATTTGCATAATAAATTCTCATGATTTGCGAAGAATAGTGATTTGCCTTTTTTTACCCTATACACTTCTGTCACAGGATACACTAAAAAGATCTCATGGGGTCCCTTAGGGTAAGAAGGGTTCAATGAAACTGGAAAATTAAACGATACTTACCAAACTGAAGTTTGATGATAATTTTATTGAACCTGTTGTACCCTTAGGGACCACATGCCCACCTACCCACCCTTTCTCTCATCTTGTATCCCATGACCTATCTAAAGACGGACCAGTCATGTGTCCTATGCATCATCTCATGTGATCCCTAAGGGTACTACAGGTTCAATGAAATTATCATCAAACTATATCTCAGTAAGTATCATTTAATTTTCCAATTTTGTTCTAAGTAAAATTTCTAAGTACTAAAACTTATGCATTTTGAAATTGAATATTCTGATTCAGAAAACACTGTCTGAATAGAGAGTCTCTCAATTTGAGTGGATTCTTAACAATGTGAAAGTTATCTTCTGATTCAGACCATTGCTTCAAGACGCCGGAATTCACATCAATCCAGATTTCAGTCACTAAATCAAATTTCATACTCAGGAGCAATCATTGTAAAGAAAACAAAAAAAATGAGCCAACAAGGAAATACTTTTGGCCTTACCTTGCTGTATAATAGTTTCTCCAGCATGTCTGTGCACTGGAAACATGGCATCAAATATATCACTGTAAAAATTAAGAAAGCAATTTATTACTCACAATGGGTCTGTGTGTGCATGTGTATAACAAAGTTACATCACCATATAGATATAGTACATGTATTCATCTGGAAAACAAGTATGCCACAACTGCTGGCAAAGCATGAGTGTCATAACCTCCTGTCCCTATCTATATAAAATACTGAAAATACAACGTGGTCCATTACACTCAATTCTAGAACTCACATGAGCAATGGGAACATTTACACCACTGGTCTAATAAGTTTATCAAATTTCATAGAGATATAGCTTAAGTGGTTTTGGAGCTTTGCTTCAGGAACTAAGGTGTGGATAATGAATAGATCGGCAAACAGACTGATGAAAAAATTAAAAATATTTAAAGTGAAGAAATGTGGGTATCAAAAAGGCCCTACCACACCAAAAGATTAATGCATTCCAAAATTTAAGAGATATCTGAAACAGGTTTGAGTTTTGCCCTGGAAAACAGATGTGTGGATAATCAGTGGATTGAATGCAGAAAATGGGGTTTGAAAGTTATATTTTAGAAATGAAGGTCTGGATAATAGATGGACAGATGTATGGATGGATGGAGAAAATAAAATCATTGAAAAACGTTTAAAAGGAAGAATTGTGAAGAGCAAAAGGCATATTTAGACCATTAGAGTAACATGAGAACCAAGTTTGTTGAGATACTTGGAACATTTTGAGCTACACACCAGGGAGTAATGTGTGGATAATGTATAGTCTGAAAAACTGATCAACACATAAACAAGGTCAGGGCCTGTATATGAAGCACATGATTAAAACATTGCTGTACAATGTGTGACCCTGACCCCAAGGTCAAAGGATCAAGTGAACAGGTTACAAAAAAAATATGTCCTAACTTCATAATGATTCATCCCAAGTATGAAGAAAATCCATGCAGGGGTTCTGGAAACATAAGCAAGCGATCAAACACCCAAGTGTGCCTAATATCACTCATCTATTTAACATACAATAAAAGTTTATGATTCTGCTAATCAGTGCAGCATTGTAAGAACACAGCCTATGCAAACTGTTGTTGTTGTTATAGGGTTTAATGCCATTTTTCAGCACAAGATAGGCTATACATGGCGGCCAGTATTAATGGTGGAGGAAGAACTCTGGAAAACCCCAGGAAGAACCACTGACCCACCCTATGCAAATAATCTCCCAAAGCTAATATGCTGTCAATTGCAACAAATTTACTATAGTCTGACCAAAAAAGTCTTACCAAAGATAAAATGAAAATTAACATACTTAATCTCTTGCCAAGAACTTAAGCCAACCAAGATCAGTAAAAGTTAAGTTGACAGATGAAGCTTTCATTTGCTGTCTTCAGAGTTATATGTCTTTCACATGAATTTAAATTGTAATTCACAGGTTGCTGTTTCTTAGACTAATTATTTCTGTAACCATGGTAATTAAATCTGGAAGTGTTTCAGAAGGAAAGCATAGTTTGTTTGATTTTTATTAACAGCTAGAAATAAAATATATAAACTCAAAATAATTTGTGATCAGTGGCAATGAATATGAAAACACCATAAAATAACGCACACTACATGAGAGAACATGTAAATGACAACTGTTTAAAACACTTCAACTTGGCAATAAAAACAACTATCAAACTCTGTTTTACCAAACACATCAAAAACCTGTTTCCAAATACTAACACATTTCAGCTGCGGCATAGTTCTTATAAATAAGTTTCTGCCAACAGATTTATAAACATAAATATGGTTTTTACAAGAAATGTGTTTTTACTGGAGCAAAATCTACATCAGAACAAAACGTGATTTCTTCAACAAAAAAACCCATCTAAAACTGTGTACTGAAATTCTGATACTTAATTATAACATTGGATGTAGTTTATGCTAGTGTGCAGTTGCATTTTTCCAAACACTATTTCTATTTAAACATTTCTCTAGTTATAACTTACAATTCTCATTTTAATTGCAAAATGTGGGCTATTGAACTAATTTTGTATAAACTGTTTAAACTTCATGACTTTTGTATTAAAAAGTTATTTTTTAAAATGTAGTTGTTTTCTTAGAGGGGGAAAACAATATTTCAATACTTGTCTTTATTGCTTAGCTTACTCTTTTTGAAATGGAAAAACCTTGTCCATACCAGATGCAAATGGAAAAACATTGACCATGCTAGATGCAATGGAAAAACTTTGTCCATGCTAGATGCACCATTCTCCTGTTCTAGAAATTCCTAGAATATGTCGTCAATCCAGTCTGATCTGCCATCACTGGCCCATGTGCAATAGGGGGGTGCTCCAAAAATATTACTTACTTCTGACAGAGTAACAGGTGTTGGGTGAAGTTGTTTGCATTTGCATCATGTGCAATAGAGGGAATTTGGTCATACCTCTAAGCTACTTTCATGTACTCTGGTTAATTCTTTTTACAAGTTGCAGTTGTGGAAATTGTGCATGATTGAAGCACATATCTGGTCAAAGTAACTGCCCCCATGTCCTTGAAAAAGTAGCCCGAACTAATCCAAAGTTTAGCATGTACATGTATTAAAATAGGGAAAATTTTGCCAGAGTAGGCAATGCCAGCTTCTGAAGTGCAATGAATGAATTACAAATTATATAAGAGAAAAAAAAAGGTTATCACCTCCTTTCTTAAAACTTTACCTTTTGGTGCTATCATGCTAATAAGGTTTCAAAAATAAGCCAAGTCCATAACGAAAACTTTCAAAAGATGAAAGAATATTCAAACTGTGCAACAGAACCTCACCGAGTTTTAAATATATGAACAGAAACATGCTGATAAAGTTTTGCATCTTGCCCTGTTTTGCATGACTAATATCTGCTAATAGGTCTTCACTTTACATGCCCAACTCAAAAAATACCAAATATCATTCAGGAAAGTCTAATCAGGTCTCCACATATAAATGGAAGCTTGCCTACCAAATTTAATTTGTCTTTGTCTAGTAAGCTTGGTGTAATCATGCTAAGCCAGGTCAGACATATGGATGCATGAAATGGACCAAATTAAGATGTCACCTTGCGTAAACACAATTCAAAGAAATCATAGCATCAGTTTATGGACTGACATTCTGACACACTTCCCTGCATTAATTTAAAAGTGCGTTGTACACAAAAACAAATCTACTAAATGCAGTAACAACAATAACAACAATAACAACATATAGTATAACTTTGATTATCCGTCAGGGTGCGGGACCAAGACCGTGAAGGATATGAGAATAGATGGATAAAAGAAAATGTACATTAAAAGTATTATACAATAGACAGGGTCATCAAAAAATCATAATATCTACATATGTACATGATTTTAATATTCTGACATATAATGCCCTGATGGTTAACAAAGACTGACGGTCAATTGGGTGTCGGATAATCCAAGTTGTACTGTATTACTATCAGTCACTCAACATTTGTTACAACAATTTTCTAAATCTCCCACCCCCCGCCCATGATTTTTGTTATATGAAATTTCTGTATTACACTCATATGAAGAACTTTCCACACTGAATGAAAAAACAGTTTAGTACCAATGCTGAGATAAAAACTAACAAAAAAATGCCTTCAAAGAAATGAAGAGTCAATTATTTTCAAATGTTAGGTAAAAGATACTACTAGAAATAGAACATATTACTGATGGAAAAGAAACTTTTACTGTTTGAAATATGTTTATTACTCTTTACACAGATCAAATGGCAGAAGCTGAATTTTTTCTAAACTTTCTACACTTATACGAGTTGACTGGTTGTTTGGTTATCATGCTGATAAAATGGGACCTAAGTTCCTTTACCAACAACACTACTAAGGCAGGCCTGTACTGGTACTGTACCCATGACCTTTGCATCACGAGTCCCACATTCTACCATCTACACTATTGGGGAAGGTAACATTAGGACTTGGTTACAAAACATTCCAATAGAGAAAATACATGTTATAACAATCATATAAGTCAAATTTTGCCTACCTTCTTTCATTGTCATCTAGATGGGAAAATAGGACATTTCTGGCAATAGCTTTGGACAAGGCAGCCATAGTTTTGTAGTCTTTGGGAACCACCTGTAAAGATAAAACCTTTCAACTTCTATTTTGTCATCTACACTGTAATAGTCACCTTATGTACAATCTTGTACAGGTGATGCTCAATTTACGCCAATTTGATTTATGTGTTTTCGTATTAACGCCATTTATAATTAAGAAATAACACTGAATTAGCACCACTGAACTCATTTTACACAATCGCTGGTGCCATGCACTGTGACTCACAAGCTGCTCACGTCGTGTGTTTAAATTACTTTCAATTTATGTCAATTTTGTTTTACACCATAATAACAGAAACTCATCTGAAATATAAACTGAGCATCACCCAATAACATTATGACATTATAGTGATGATAAACAGAAAAATGTCACAAGCAAAATGTCAATGTTAAACTAAAAATTTTATTTAGCCGTAAGCAAACATTTTAGAGTAAAAGCGCCTTTTTTCTAAAATGTTACAGACTGAGAATCTGACCGTTTTTTTGAGCCAGTTTTTAATCTGAATGATTTAACAACTTTATAAATAAAATTGTGAACCCAATGTCAGTCACAAAGTCATAAATACAGCACCAGTAAATCAAGTATTTCCTGACCAGCAGGACTCACTGAAGACACCAACCTTTTTTAAGTCTTGAAGATAACTTGGTTATTAAACAATGAAAATATGAGACATTCCACTGGCATGTATAATGTATCTTTATGTACCTCATCTTCGCTAGCAAAGGTTCAGATATGTGTACCTATTTATACCTTGGCAAATCTATCGAATATTTCTGATTGCTTTGGGTCTGTGAAATGACACTTTGCCAGCTATCAACCCTTACCATAGACACTATTTGATTGGTTAGTTGGTATTACATACAAAGCGAGTCAACTCACGAAATCCAATAAATGTCGCTAGTGCAAAGTAATGAAATATTGAATCAATCTGCCAAGGTGTAGATTTAAGGTTAACATATAGGAACCTTAGCTAGCGAATATGTTGTTGTTGTTGTTGTAGGGTTTAACGCCATTTTTCAGCACACAATAGGCTATACATGGCAGCCAGTATTAATGGTGGAGGAAGAACCCGGGTAACCCCGGAAAGAACCAACGACCCACGAGAAGCTACTAGCAAGCTTTCTCACATACCCACATTGGCTGAATCCGAGACTCGAACCCACGCAGACAGAGGTGAGATGGCAGTGATCCGTAACGGAAAGCGCTTTAGACCACTCGGCCACTCGGGGCCCCCTAGCAAATATGTATGTACCTATAACTGGTGTCATTTGATAATGCAAGTTCTACTGGATTCATTTTTCAAAAGTTGCAATTCAACTTTGCAGCTAATCAAACTAATCAACAGTGCAAATGAATTCAACTCACTTCTGATCAAACTGAAAGCTTTTCTAGCAACTACCATCCTTAGTAAAAATTTTACAATGTGCCCAAATTAAGCAAATATAAAAAAGAGAAAATCAAGCTGAAGCCCATCTTATCTATGTCACCAGTGGCATCACTAGGGGGGTGAGGACCGCACTGGGTGACACCATCAGATAGGGTGACACCAAAATGTCTATAAAATTTTTGAATTTTTGTGCAGGAAGGCGGTCCATGGGGGTGACACCATGAGTTACTGCACATGATTGTCTATATAATTTTTGAATATTTGTGCAGGAAGGGGGTCAATGGAGGTGACGCCATGAGTTACCACATTGGGTGACTCCAACCCTAGTGACGCCACTGTATGTCACATCCCTCGTCCAGCTTGTTTTCAATCTTGTGTACCAATACAGGTATTCTGAGACAGGCAGATAATATTCAATTCGCAAGTCATTTTTGCATCCATCTCTGAGAAAGAAGTCTGTTAATTGGGATAACTGGCTATACAAACAGAAACCCGGCACACGATCATTAGCATCGGCACCATTTTGTTTCTAACCATGGTCAAATATTAAGGCTTTCTTTTGACATTCTCTAATACAACATATTATCACAGAATTCAACTTGAAAGCTAACAGTAACAGGTGAATGGATGTGGTCTTTCCAATTATCTCCTCTGTTGCCCTACTAAACATCTGATAAAATTATCAGCTAGTCCAGTATTAGCATAAATCCGATAAAACTGCAGCAGCCATATTGGTTCCTGATTGTACTGTGTAATTTGGGGTACATGTTCAATGAAGCACACTGGATTATAATACATCTAACTTTTTGATTTTCCATCTCAAAGGCGGGCTTACAAGAAAACAATGTTATTAAAGGATCTATTTATCTATTTGTCAAAGGTAAAGCTAAAAATAAGGCTTAAAGAAATGGAACAGGGCATGTTTTATGAAACCCCGAGTCTGAAAATGCACCTATATGCGATAACTGGATTGTTAGACCAGATTAACAGTACCTGTCCCATTAGTGTCATGCTGACGCACAAAAAAATCATAACTTGTTTCATAAATCTTGTGTACAATGGAATTTCATTAGAGTTCAGCTTGGTTTGGTGTTTTACAGCAAAGTCAGTGGTTTATGGCCAATAAAATTGGAGAAAATTGCCCTCCCTAAGGACACATCAAAGTACACATAGCCAACCTAGGCTGATGCAATGGAAGGGTTCAACCCAGAATCTTCCAGTCACAAGATAAACATGCTAAAGAGTGTCACTGCAGCCTGTTTCCATTAGTTCACTTTTACAACATATGGGTGTGGAGCACATTAAGCCTGTTCCACACACTAGAGCACACAGGGGAGAATATCCAAAGAGAGTTTTCTGAGTATTTCCAATGAGATCCTTAAGGGAAGTTTTGGCAGTTACATAAAAAAGGCTTTTTGAGACAGCAAAGTCAGTCACTGATAGGCCATGCAATTACAGAAAAGTGCCTTGCTCAAGAACACACCATTGTCCATAATAGGTGTCCTTTATATACATTGCCAGTAATGTATTTATATTACAGCCCATATTGTCATGACTTAGTGTTCCATACAAAAGATTAGTGCTAGGTGAACTTATGAAGTAATGAGAAAATAAAGAATTTGATCATTATCCACTGTCAAAAAAAGTTGGGCTACAGTGGTGAGATGCAAGAGTATGTTAGGATGGGATGTCTGTTATACAAAAGTCTGTGAACTACGCAATACTGTTTGTGTTTAACAGGTGTTTACAATATCAAGGACATTTAGAAACAAATTTTCATTGGGAATCACCATAGTGAATATTATGAACATGTGTTTATTATATGGAAGTGTATTCCAAAGCAAGTTAGGCCAAAACAAAATGTGTGTGTTTCCTGTTGCACTGTTTTTAAAATTAGGGTATGTATTTTTTTTTATTTCAAACATTATATATATATATATACCACATACATTAAAAAATAACATTAATTTAAAGTGTTGGTATAAAGCAATTTGATATACCAATACTATTGGTATATCAAATTGTGATCCGCCCATGGCGCAATAATACGCATATATAAACATTCTCGCGAGCATCTGCAGTTGATTCTAGATCAATGATCAATTTCCACACATTAGTCACTAGTGATGTATGAAAATAACGATGAAAAGTATTAATAATCCCCGTTTTCTAAATGAATTTAATATGGTACACATTTTCATCACAATCCTTTCTGCTTTCTGTTCTTCCCTCCCCTCTCATGCATAACGGACAAACTGCGCAGAAATGTGGAATGAGAGAGTAAAGGAATTTGGGCTGGATTAAAACCTTGAAATAGAAATTACACCAAGTAACCTAAAAGAATATGGTTCATCGTAACGATACGTGTGCACTTTCCTTGGGATTTATCTACAGTGTTTATCAATGATACAAAGTTGCAAACCAGTAAATTCCTCGGATACGTGGTACACATACTGTGATTTAATGTTATGTTTTGTTGTTTTTTCTTCAACATACCATAATGTTCTAAAAAATTGATTATTATTATTTAAATATGACAATGTCCAAAGGCCCCCCTCTCTCTCTCTCTCTCTCTCTCTCTCTCTCTCTCTCTCTCTCTTGACCATCGTAGCAGGATACGGGCTAAAATCTATGAAATGGCGAACGTACAGGATTTTCATTTTCATCATCCCACGATATCTCTGGACTTGTGAATGATGATAAAAGTTAAGTCAAACCAACCAAAGGATGAGAGAGAGAGAGAGAGAGACAGAGAGACAGAGACAGAGACAGAGACAGAGAGAGACAGAGACAGAGAGAGAGAGAGAGAGAGAGAGAGAGGTTGTGGTTGGTTGTACTGTTGCTAAAGCAGAATAATGACTTAGATCAACTGTAAATAAATTAAAATATTTTAAGTACCTCTTGTTGGTTCATCATTTGGCTTAGTTTCTATTCCACATTAATTTCCATGCGCCGGTATCTGAATGGCATTGCTATCCAAGTGTTGCTACTGCTCTACTTTTATCATTAAAACCATCTTTCATGTTTAAATCATAAGTGTGTATTATATTGATTTAATCAATGTGGAGAAAAATAGAAACCAAGAAAAGAAAACAATCAACTTATCAATATGCAGAGGTGATTGTAAATAGCCACTACGGCAGAGAACTACATTTGTAGCGGACACACTAGGGGATGTGAGGAGTTCATTCACTAGGTCAATACATGGCTGCCAATATAAAATCTGAACTCCGTTCAAAGGTCAAATATATGTATTTGTATGTGATATAAATAAAATATATGTACAGTATGTATGCTGTATCAATGATATACCACTCGTTGTATAAATTTTTAATTAAAAGGAAACTCAGCAAGCTTCGTTTCCTTTTAGTGAAAAATTTATACATCTCGTGGTATATCACTGATACAGTGTACATACTATACATATATTCTATATATATATATATATATATATATATATATATATATATATATATATAATTAGTATATAGAAAGTACTAAGCACTTCAAGTATTGGGCTAAACCAGCTCAATTACATGCACAAATCAATTTTGGAAATGGGGGGGAGGGTAAAAAAAAAAAAAATGTAAAATTGTTTCTTTTTTACCCCATTGGGGAAAAAACTGCTAGGGTCGGCAATGAAAAAACAGGGATGGTCAACCCACTGGAAACATGCATTTTTTCCTTAAAATGTAGTATGGGAACATTTGGTTTTGTTTGGTTTGGTGATTTGTGGGGCAGCAAAACAAGTAGATTATTTAGTGCTAAAAGAAGTTTCCTGAATAAGGGACAATGTGTAATGGTCCTTTTGAAACTCTCTTGGAAAACCAAAGAAACAAATTTTTAGCATGATGGACCCAGGCTGATCCAATGGTACAGTAGGATCTGAACCTTGCACCCTTTCTATTAGGAGTCTGGCATGTGAACCATTAAGTCACTTCAGCTAAATGTAGTGTTGTTAGGATTTTCCTAATTTTGCTTTTTCTTGTAGCATGCTACATTTTTTTCACAAAAATGTCCTTCAATTATGAAATTTGATATTTTGAGTTTTAAGTTAAAAAAAGTGTAAAGCATAAAATAATTTATATTTCACAACACATGTAATTTACAATCTCTTTTATACAATGTACATTTGTACAACCACTGCTTAAATATGACATCAGAATGGAACGATTTATCAGTTCTAAATGACAATGTCAATAATAATACTGTCTATTTATTTGTAAATATCAAGTTACATATTATCTGTATATAAATTAATATCATGAAGTTAAGCTTGCAAACTGGCCACACAGGTTAATCTAAATATTTTAATGGGATCAGTTTGTGTCTGGTTGACAAGGCTAAACAATATATGGTTATTTAATCATGAACTGTTGTTCCATGTATGGGTACTATAAACATAGTACTCTAAATATTTTGAACACTAAACATTTTCTTTCATTGTTCCAGTTTTTAGAAACTCTCCTATTTTAAAAATTGTAGTATTCACATTTTTTATATTTATTGCTATTTCTCTGCTATCAAAGATTCTTGAAAATTAAAGCAGAGAAAACGGTGGATCTGTTTTTTTTAAATACTTTCAGTCACAAATACATAGTTAATAATAATAATAATAATAATAATAATAATAATAATAATAATAAAGCCACCTACTTCAGTTGTGTTCAGATATAATTTGAGAGAATCAATTGTACAAAATTATTCATTAGCACTATGAAATGTTCACTGACTTTTTGGACTAATATACTATTTGGTGATTATTGTGAATTCATTCAAAAACATTCTGGATTATATCATTGCCATGCATCACAACTGTGGGTACATCAACCTATTCAAGTCTATCAGTACATCAGCACATTCAATACTGGAATTCATTCGGAAAAGTCTATACTTTTGGAATTGTGATAGAACTTTCAGAATTACATGGGATTTAATACATAATACTGTAAGATCCTCTAAAATTTTCATTTTGTAACTTGGAGAAATAAATTTATTTGTTGATTTTAATGAAATTGTTGGTTTCCCTTTCTGTTACTCAGTTTAAGACCAAAGAGTCATAAAAATATTTATATAAAAAAGTAGCTGGAGGAGGTGGAGTTAAGTACAGATTAAGACTTAGATTTCATCCCTTTAATACAATATGGTGAAAAGTAGATATGCTAGAAGCTTCTTTGATCTCCTTTGGGAAGTAATGCAACATAATGGCCTGTGAGTACTTAAAACTGTCTTTTTAAATAATTTTTTCTTTGGTTCTGGAACGAGGAAGTTTTTGAGCATCATTGTTCAAAGGTTAGTGGTGGTGCTGCTGGTTTCTCTGCATTTACAAGCATTTCCCAAGTAAACTGTGGCAGACTTAAAAGAAACATTATACATCATTTTAGCTTGGTGAAGTCATACTTGAAAAGGTAGGATATTTAATGTATCAATTAACTTTATAATGTTACCAGCTTGCCCACCTAGTTTATTTTACAGGCTTGCTTCTGCAACTGAAATATTTTCCAAATATTTATGTGAAACATATTCCTACATAGAGTATTACAATAGTCCAAAATGAGGTTCAATGTGCCACTGTACAGTACTGAATATGCCACTGTACTGTACTGAATGTGCCGCTGTACTGTTTCAGAAAGAAATACTTTAGTTTTCTTAATTGACAGATAGGAGTTTATTTTCCTTTTAATGGAACTTGTATGATCAGACCAATGGAAATTCTTACCATCAGCAAGAATACCAAGAATTTAGTTCTTGGAAACCATTTCAGATTTTTATTGTGTTGTTATTAATAAAACCTTTGTTTTATCCTATTTACAACAATACTATTCTCCTTAGACATGAAGCCTGTTTAACATTTGAAGATTATTCTCCTTCGACATGAAGCATCTTTAATGTCATTTGAAGATTATTCTCCTTAGACATGAAGCCTGTTTAATGTCATTTGAAGATTATTCTCCTTAGACATGAAGCCTGTTTAATGTCATTTGAAGATTATTCTCCTTAGACATGAAGCCCATTTAATGTCATTTGAGGATTTTACTCCTTTGACATGAAGCTCATTTAATGTCATTTGAAGATTATTCTCGTTATACACAATGCCTGTTTAATGTATTTGAAGATTATTCTCCTTAGACATGAAGCCTGTTTAACGTCATTTGAAGATTATTCTCTTTATACATGAAGCCTATTCAATGTCATTTGAAGATTATTCTCCTTATACACGATGCCTGTTTAATGTCATTTGAAGATTATTCTCCTTAGACATGAAGCCCGTTTAATGTCATTTGAGGATTATACTCCTTTGACATGAAGCTCATTTAATGTCATTTGAAGATTATTCTCCTTAGAGATGAAGCCTGTTTAACGTCATTTGAAGATTATTCTCCTTATACACGATGCCTGTTTAACGTCATTTGAAGATTATTCTCCTTAGAGATGAAGCCTGTTTAACGTCATTTGAAGATTATTCTCTTTATACATGAACCCTATTCAATGTCATTTGAAGATTATTCTCCTTATACATGATGCCTGTTTAATGTCATTTGAAAATTATTCTCCTTAGACATGAAGCCTGTTTAACGTCATTTGAAGATTATTCTCTTTATACATGAAGCCTGTTTAATATCATTTGAAGATTATTCTCCTTAGACATGATGCCTGTTTAATATCATTTGAAGATTATTCTCCTTATACATGATGCCCGTTTAATGTCATTTAAAGATTATTTTCCTTATACACGATGCCTGTTTAATGTCATTTGAAGACTATTTTCTAATTCAGTTTTGCTGCTATGTTCAGAGAAAGTAGTGTCGTCAGCATATAGATCATCTGCTGCTATTACATTCCAATCTGCAGGGAAAGATCATTGATGAAAATAAACAAACATGGCTTGATCATCGATCCTTGTAGCACATCTTTTATTTTCAGACATATAACTATTTTGAGTCACTTTCTGAAATAAGTCATTCAAGTATGAAGTGAACAATTTGTGATCTACACCACAACACTGATAGGTTTATAGTTTTGCTACATGAAGTTTATGATTACAAGATCAGACACTTTCTGAAAATCAACACAATGCTCCCAACTAACTTTCCTTCATCTAAATTCCACAGCCATGTGTCGACCAGGGGAAATCTTTTGCCTAACACTAGACCGGTTATTGTGGAGAGAAGTTTGCAGTTACTGAAGAAAGTTATGAATGAGTCATGCTTTTCAATTAATTTCGAGAGATATGAAAGGACATAAATTAGCTTAAATTGTTTGTCATCTTTTGCCTCTGCATTATGGCATGGAGTTACCTTTACAGTTTTCTGTGAAATTTACCAGTCTATTTCCGACTATGATTATACAGGACTGTGATTTTCTCTACAACAGTAGTAGCTGCTGCTTTCAAAAGTCCAAAGCCTATCAGAACAAGTCCTTCTGATTCAGTAATGTCAATTCAAATGTCCAAAGCCTATCAGAACAAGTCCTTCTGACTCAGTAATGTCAATTCAAATGTCCAAAACCTATCAGAACAAGTCCTTCTGATTCAGTGATGTCAATTCAAAAGTCCAAAGCCTATCAGAACAAGTCCTTCTGATTTACAACTGTATAATGTGCCAGACCTATCTGTCTAGGTCTATGCAGTTTGTTTGAAGTAATTTAGTAGAACAAACAAATGTAGACCCTGATTTGCCAATGCATTATGTGATGGTAGATCAGTGTCAATGTTGTTTAATTGTGAGTATATACAGTAATGGG
Organism: Megalonaias nervosa; assembly: GCA_016617855.1. Taxonomy (NCBI): domain Eukaryota; kingdom Metazoa; phylum Mollusca; class Bivalvia; order Unionida; family Unionidae; genus Megalonaias; species Megalonaias nervosa. The sequence continues at coordinate 18,012 of JAECUM010092960.1, forward strand.
GGGGGGGGGCTATTATCTAGACATTCATTAGCTTTCACTTTAGAAACATACCCTGTGGATATAATTTGAAAAGGCAGCTTTCATTACCAAAGAAAGCTGGAGAAAATCCTACGCAGTAGTTGCCAAAATAAATCTAATTACACATCTGCAAGGTACTGTACTCAGTCCAACATGCCTCACTGATGCCAGGGGAAACAGCAGCATATTTTGAATGAAGTAAGAAAAAAAAAATATGGCTACACTACAATTACTCCTGTTATTTACTCCACTAGCTTTTGTGGTATACACCTTATATCAGTACCGGATGTATACATGTACCAATCAAGTCCTCTGACCTCTGAACCATGTATTCATACTACCAACATGCAGTACTAGATTAATGTCTTCCAGGGCCCTAAGCACTGATAATATTACGGTGCCCCCCCCCCCTTACAAAATGTGAAACTCAAAAACACAATATTAAAAGATAAAATGGTAGAAAAATACCAGTTGCCATCATTCCATATCAAAATACTCATACGTGCAGATTTAAATGGTCATATATAATTCATTCAATGTTATCATCAATAATCAATTTGAATTTTTTTCTGGTGCCCATGTTTGGCTGGTGCCCTAAGCACATGCTTCATGGGTAATCCAGTACTGCCAATATGGTTGGTATGATAGGAAGAAATGTTTGCCCAAGGTACGGAATGTTCAAGACATGCAAGATCAAATTATTCAGTCATGCCAGCATAGTACAGGTTACAAATTAGGTGGATGTGATGCAAAACATAATGACCTCGTGCCTAAAAATGGCCAGTATGGGCAGTGTCTTAACCCTACTGAGAAACTCTATAATATGGCGGCTAAGTTTCCATATGAAGAGATAACCAAAGACAATGGCGCTAAATTAGCGTACAGCCTAATGGAAAGACATTCTGTAATACTAGTGATAGGTTGGTTACAATGTGATCTCTCTATGTGTGTGTGTGTTTGCATGCGTGCATGCGTTGTGTGTGTGTGTCATACCACAGACATGTATCATCATGCCCCACCCAGTCACATTATCCTGACACCAGGCCAACCAGTCCTAACACTAACCTCTTAATGCTGAGTGCCACGCTTGGCAGCTTCTAGTACCATTTTTATAAGTCTTTGGTATGACTCGGCTGGGGTTCGAACCCATGACCTCCCCCATCTATGACGGACACTCTAACCATTTAGGCCACCGGAGCAGTCCTCTCTACAAGTTGAAACCAAAGTAAATTTACATTTTGTATTCTGTAATTTATGTTACCATCCAATAAAACATTCAGAAAAGGGCAATATATTGGAGTCAAACATTTAAAAGTACATGATTTTTTTTGCTAATAAATGATATTTAAACTGTGGACACTGAGATGAAATGAAGTTACAGAATTTTCTCAAAATGGATGGGCACACAAACATTTATCTTCATATTGTTTTGATAATATCCTGTTAAAGTTAAAACAAAATACACAGTCTTCATTACTAAAGAACAGTAAATTATTTCTAGAACAGAAGTTTAAAACAAAACACTGTCTCAATATTATGCAAATCACTAGAAGACCTAAACACTGAGAAGTCCAGATCAATATAAAAAGGTAATCTTCTATGTAGATATTTCTCATTCAATAATAACGTATAATCTTTATAATATATATATTTTTTTTTTTTTTATTATCCCCGTAATAGGTTGACCATTGGGTCAGGGAACCATCCCAGGGTCACCTTACAATCAAACATTTCTTGTTTCGAGATAGACTAGGGATAATAAATATAATCTATAAAAAAAAAAAGACAACACACACACACTCATGCACACATGCATATGGCACACAATCTCTTTAGATACTCAATTTAAATAGACGAATACATGTAGGTGACATAGACTTTTGAAAATAGTGTTTTGTTCCTGTTTACCATCCAATCAGATACAAGTTACCTATTCATTTGTTGAGGTCCATTTTTGAAGAAATTGGTCCTCTTTTTTATTTACCTTAGCAGCGTATTTTTCAATGTTCTTATACATTACAACTCTCTGCTTAAAAGCATAAATGGAAGGATTTTGCATATTGAATCTGCAAGTATAAATATAATATTTTGCCAAAATAAGCAAGAAATTATACAAACTGTCCAGTTGTTCACTTCCTAAAAGTGTTTCTTTTTTGGACAAATGTACAATATTTGGGCAAGAAGGTGCAAAATGTTCAATAAAACTGTACCAGAACTGTGAAGTAATATTGCAATCATAGAAGAGATGTTCAATACTTTCATTCTCTCTCTTACAGAACGTACATTTGTTGTCGTCCAATATGTTAATTCTTTTCAAAAATCATTAGTAGCGATTATTCTGTGGATTAATTTAAAGTTAAAAGAGATCAACTTGGTATCCTTGGTACAACATTTCGCCCGGCAATAAATCTCAGACCACTCCTCACTACTTATGTTTTTATTTAGTACTTGCATCCAAGATTCTTGCTTAGCAGTATGTTGCCTTTTAGCCTTTATTAAAAGATCTTTGTAAACAGACTTGAGAGAATTATGTTTTTGCAGGTCCATTATTTTATCCTCCTGCTTATCAAAATTATTATGTGCTAAATGGTTTTTTATGGCTTCTTTCCATGCTTTTGGTATTTTGGATATTAAGGAGAAGTATTTCAAGAAGTCATCGCTTCTAGTTTTTTGTTTTATCATTTCAAAAGGTATTAAATTACCATGATCATCTACTAGATCATTCAAAATTTCAAAACCAGCTTCTGTCCAGGATTTGTATTGATAGAACATTCTAGGGGGGACAAAATTTAAAATACTCATGGATAAAATCTCATTTGCACTTTGTGGTTCCTCTTTCCAATAAGATACTGCCAAAATGACATCTCTCCAAAAATTGTTTTTGATGAGCTTACTAAGTTCTTCTAATTTCCTTCTCCCTAAATTCCAAATACATGTATCCTTTTTATTTCTGAGTATAGTTTTATTGACTAAGTTCTGCCAAGCTACATTTTCATTTTCCAGCAATCTTTTTACCCATCTTATCTTAATATACCTAATAAATGAGAATATATGTATCATATTGAGTCCTCCCTCGTTCTCTGGGGCTACTAGTATATCACGTTTAATTCTCTCTACTTTTCCACCCCATACAAATTTAAATAATGTACGATTTAGTTCTGCTTCAACTTTTGCTGATGGATTTGGAAGTGCTGAGAAAAGATGTATGAATATGGGCAGAACAAGGGTTTTTACAACAATTACCTTACTAACTACTGACAGATGTCTTTGACTCCAGCTTGCCAATATTCGTTTTGCCTTTGTTAGTTTCTTCATATAATTAATTTCCACCATTTGTTGTAAATCTGGCAAAAAATCTATGCCAAGGAGTGTAAAGTTAGAGGAGGACCAAATTAGGCCCATTTCAGGACATATTCTTTCATTAGGAAATTTCTTGTTTCCAATCCAAATGGCTTTTGTTTTTGTTATGTTACATTTAAGTCCAGATAATAGAAAAAAACCTTGCAAGATATTCATAGTTGCTTTAAGAGAAAGTTGAGATCCATCAAGAAGAATAAAAGCGTCATCAGCATACTGACCCAATTTATATTCATTGACATCAAAGATCAGTCCCTGTACATCCAAATTTTGTTTTAAAGTTATAGCTAAAATCTCAACCCCGATAATAAACAAGTAAGGTGCAAGGGGATCTCCTTGACGACATCCTCTTTCAAGTCTAAAAAAAGATGACATATGCCCATTATTTATAACAACTTTTAGAGTCATTACAAAACAGCTTAAACCACTTACAAACAGAATCACCAAAGTTGAAAGATTGTAAAGCTTCTTCCACAAAGGTCCATTCAACTGAGTCAAAGGCTTTTTCAAAGTCTATTAATAATAATAAGCCATATCTATTTTCATTCTCAAGTTGATTCATGATATCGTATAGTAGCCTGGTTTTTTCTCCAATAAATCTACCTTTCATAAATCCTTTTTGGGTATCACTGATTATTGAGTGAAGAACCTTTTTGATCCTGGCTGCAATGGCTCCAAAAGCAATCTTATAGTCAATATTTAAAAGTGATATAGGTCTCCAATTTTTTAAAAATCTTCTGTCTTTTTCTTCCTTTGGTAGACATGTTATGACTCCTTGAGTCTGAAAATCTGAAAGTTTTCCTACAGTGTATCCGTAATTTATTGATCTGCAAAGGAATCCCCCAAGAGACTTCCAGAAGAATTTATACTCTACAATGAATCCATCTGAGCCAGGACTTTTTCCATTTCCCATCCGTTTTAGAGACATACTGCAGTCATTAATTGTAAGCAGACCCTCGCACGATTCTCTTTCCTCTTGACTGAGTTTATTATTGTGATTAAAAAATTTATTTTGGTTAAATAATCTATTTTGAGTTTCTTGAGTCTCCTCGTCATGAAGCTGAACAATTCCACTTTTGTACAATTCCATATAAAACTGTTTTTGGGCTTCTAAAATATCTATTTGATCAGACAAATTTGTCCCATCATCTAAAATAATTTCCTTTATTGTCTTATTGACATAATTTCTTTTTTCAAGATTTAAAAAGTACTTTGTGCTTTTTTCTCCAAATTCATACCATCTGGCTTTAGATCTTAAGATAACACCCTATATGTATTTTTTCCTAGATTCCTCCAATGCTGCTTTTTTTTTCCTCTAAATTTTCTAGAGTTTCCCCATCTATGTTATTCAACAGTTCTCCATAAATTTCTATTATTTCCTGTTCAATTTTCTTTAATTTTTCACGTTTCTCTTTTGTTTTCTTAATAGAAAAACATATAGTTTCAGATCTTATTTTCATTTTCAATATTTCAAAGAACATTTGATCGTTACAGGAAAGAGAAACACGAAGGGAGTCATCTTTATTTCCCCCTACATAATATTCATTTACTGTGCCCTACATAATATTCATTTACTGTGTCAGCTATACACTTTTTGACCAAATCAGTATACTCATTGTTCTTCAACAGTTGGGCATTAAATTTCCAATATCCTTTTCCCCTTGAACACGTTGAGAAAGCCACACTCAGAGCAATAGCTGAATGATCAGACTTATATCCAGGCAAGATACACGCATCAACTGTATTCATATGAATGTCTTCAGATGCGAGAAAGTAATCTAATCTACTTTGTTTCAAGGGAGAGTTTTGTCTCCAGGTATACATCTTTAAGTCTTGATTCAAATTTCACCAGGGATCAATTAGTTCCAATTCGTTTTTCAGGTCTTGGATCACTGCTCTAGACTGTTGGTGTTTGTCATATAAAATATTATAAGTATCCAAGTCTAAGTCCTAAACAGTATTCCAGTCTCCGCACATTATAATTGATGAGTTCTCAAAAAATAAAATTTCCTCCTTTAACTTTCTAAAGAAGCTAGGATTATCATCATTATAACCATACAAATTCACGAGGGTTATTCTGTTGCCATTAACTGTAATATCTAAAATAATAAACCTTCCTTGACTGTCACATCTTTATAATATATTGAGTTTATTGACTGATTTACCTTTTCATGCCAATTTTGATTTGTACCATCTTTTCAGTGGCTAAAAACATTAATCTATGAAAAGTTTTAATCTATGAAAAGTTTCAAATCAGGCAAATTTATTCCCTTAATAAAAATTCAAATAATCACTCTGTGTACTGTACATAGTCCACATGGTGTCTAAAGTCCAGTGTAAGCAACATAATGTGTACTGTCCATAGTTCACATGGCATCTGTAGTCCAATGTAAGCATCACATTGTGTACTGTACATAGTTCACATGGTATCTATAGTCATGTGTAAGCATCACTTTGTATACTGTACATAGTCCACATGGTATCTAAAGTCCAGTGTAAGCATCACATTATGTACTGTACATAGTTCACATGGTATCTATAGTCCAGTGTAAGCATCGCTTTGTGTACTGTACATAGTTCACATGGTATCTATAGTCCAGCGTAAGCATCACATTGTGTACTGTACATAGTTCACATGGTATCTATAGTCCAGCGTAAGCATCACTTTGTGTACTGTACATAGTTCACATGGTATCTATAGTCCAGTGTAAGCATCGCTTTGTGTACTGTACATAGTTCACATGGTATCTATAGTCCAGTGTAAGCATCACTTTGTGTACTGTACATAGTTCACATGGTATCTATAGTCCAGTGTAAGCATCACTTTGTGTACTGTACATAGTTCACATGGTATCTATAGTCCAGCATAAGCATCACATTGTGTACACAATAATTTTGTTGTTTGTCAAAAGGCAATATGGTGGTCAATATGGTGATGTACACCAGACTTTGTCAGTAAATGACATCTGATTCTATTTATAACAAAAAAATGTGAATTCATAACCTGTCTTATTAACAAAAAAGAGAATTTCCTTTTCCTGAGGAAAATACCAGGTTTCTGTCAGGATTCCCTGTTTGATGCAATATGTGTTCAAAATTTATTATTTTTTCTAAATTCCTTTTTTCATCTCTCCCAAGTAAAAACTTTGTGTTGGAAACAAAAACCTGGCAAAGCCTTTTTCACCTACATCATTATCAATTACAATCTTTTTTCAGACATGTTAACACTGTCTTGATCCAACTGATATGCTTTCTCTGTGTCTATTTTGGCACATGGAATTGTGCTTCTTCAGGGTCTATTCAGGCACATGGAACTGTGCTTCTTCAGGGTCTATTCTGGCACATGAAACTGTGCTTCTTCAGGGTCTATTCTGACACATAGAATTGTGCTTCTTCAGGGTCAAGTTTGTCACATGGAATTGTGTTTCTTCATGATCTATTCTGACACATGGAATTGTGCTTCTTCAGGGTCTATTCTGGCACATGGAATTGTGGCATTCATACTATATTTTCAATAAAACACAGTAATATTCATGTTCCTCATTTATCCAGCTTTCATGTGCCTAGATTCCTGTGCATAATACCTATCCAGCTGTGAAGAGTACTTCTTGGATCTGTCATTCAATAATGCACCTACTGATCAAAGTCCAAGTTATTACATTATCTACTTACAATAAATGATTTCAAAAGAACACACACCCTGATATGCTATCCCATAATACACCAAAAGATCAGTCTAAGGTACATGTATTAGCTCTACTTACAATATCTGATTTCAAAAGAACATGGTTCCTGATCCAATAATGCACCAGTACCAGTAGATCTGTCTAAACTATTTCTTCTACCTGCAATATATGAGTTCCAAACAACAGAGACCCTGATATGCCATCCCATATTACACCAATAGAACAGGATCTAAAGTATTTGTCCTAATGTTACTTACAAAATAACAACACAGACCATCTGTTATATATCGACATTTGGCAACCCCAAGGACCTATGGAATGACAGCCTCCTAATGATCTTGTCTTATTGAGAAAAGGGAATGAAAATAAATTTCCAAATTTAATATTTAATCATCACACCAAAACTCCAAATGTACCACTTGCTTTTTTATTTTCTTGTTGTTGTTTTTATAAGAATTACTGGTAATGTATAAAATGAAATAAATAAAATGATAGACCAAAAGTTCAATGAAATAAATAAAATGAAAGACCAGAAGTTCAATGAAATAAATAAAATGAAAGAAAATTTTAATGAAACAAGAACAGCCCTTATTATACCATAAGTGTAGTTTTATCCCTGGTTGCCAGTATTTCTAAGGTTCAATTAAAAAAAATTGTCATTGAATTCTTCAGTCAGTATTTAACAGAACATGATGTTGTCTGTTTGCAAATTTCTGTGGCGATTTTTTGATGCTTTTAAAGTGAACCTTCCGTCTAAACTTTTTTTTGTCTATCAATGAAAATATTATCCAATAGGCTATAACTTAAAATATTACCCAATTGGCTATCACTTAAAATATTACCCAATGCGCTATAACTTAAAATATTACCCAATGGGCTATGACTTAAAATATTATCCAATAGGCTATGACTTAAAATATTACCCAATGGGCTATCACTTAAAATATTACCAAATGGGCTATCACTTAAAATATTTTTATCCAATGGGTTATCGCTCGAAATATTACCCAATGGGTTATCACTTAAAATATTATCCAATGAGCTATCACTTAAAATATTATCCAATGGGCTATCGCCTAAAATGTTATCCAATGGGCTATCGCCTAAAATGTTATCCAATGGGCTATCGCTTAAAGTGTTATCCAATGGGCTGACTGAACAAACAACTGGAACTCTTCGTTTTAGAGCTCATGTTTGCACATGTTTGAGGATTCACCAAAAAAGCTAAATTTAAAAATATCATAAAGAAGTTAATAGTACCAGTAGTATAAATCATTTAATGATCTCAAATTATTCCACTTGTGCACTGAGCAAACAAGAAATACCTAATTAATGAATTCAGATCTCAGAAATTTATAATACAATTAGCATGTCCCCCAATCTCTTGGAAGAAGGACTACAGTACATTTGTAATGGAAGACATTACTGATGATGTAGATCATAAAATCAATGAAATCCAAGTAAGGTTTCATCAATGTAAACCTGTATACAAAATGTTGGCCTATCATTCATTGGCCATAACTATAACTATTAAATGATGATGTAGGAAGCTGATAATCAAATTCCACTATAACAATACAGAACTGCATACAAATTTTTCTTAAAATCCATTTATAATTAAGATGTATTATAAATGTGAATGACATTAAGATGTAGTAAATATGTGAATGATATTAAGATGTATTATAAATGTCAATGATATTAAGGTGAACAATAATAATAATAATAATAATAATAATAATAAAGACTTTGTTTAAAGAGGGTAACTCAATTAGCTAAGAGCTAATCTACCTTGAGGCCCTCATACAATGGAATGTATTTATTTTAGCTGCATCTCTGATGCCACTGGATATACTGGGTTTGGAAGACGGAAATAGAGTGGGCATTTCTAATCTCAGCTGCAATATTATTCCAGAGCAAAGTTCCAGAGTATTGGAAACTTTTTTATAAATAATTCCTTATTTGGTTTGGGAATTTTATACTGTTTGTAGACATGGATCGCAGGTGGGGAGTATTACCAAGTAGCCTATACTGGAATAGTGATTGTAAATATTCAAGAGCACTATTATTGGATAACCTGTACATTAATTTGGCTTTTCTCACACAGATTCGGTCTTTAATAGGTAATATTTTTAACTTACCAGCTAAATTTTCCTTGCTTTCTATCTGTATTGATATTAGCCCAAATGCTCTTTTTTGAAGATGTGCTAGCTTTGCTAAGTTTTTATCATTTGAATTACCCCATACTGTATTACAGAAGTCTAAATAGGGTTGTATGTAACTATTATAAAATAGTTTTCTGTGCCTTTCAGGGAGAAAGTGTTTTATCCTACTGAGAAGCCATAAACTTGAATTGACTTTTTTACTGATATGTTTGATATGTTCAGTCCATGATAGGTTATTGTCTACCAAAACACCAAGTAGTCTATCATGAGAGACCATTTGCAAATTTCTATCCTTCCATGTCAGACATAGTTCATCACTGTCAAGTTTTGTCCTTTCTTGCCATATTGAGATAAGTAATATTTTAGTTTTACCAGTATTTACCACCATGCCATTGCATGTGCACCAGTTGTCCAGTTTGTTTAGGGCATTCAGTAAAGAAATTTTGAGTTCATGCCTTGTGTTTTGGATGTCTGACAATGTTGTATCGTCTGCATAGAGATCCGTAGATGATATTGAGTCCCTTAGTACAAGTGGTAGGTCATTAATAAATAAGATGTATTATAAATATGAATGATATTAAGATGTATTATAAATGTGAATGATATTAAGATGTATTATAAATGTGAATGATATTAAGATGTATTATAAATGTGAATGATATGAAGATGTTTGAAACATGTGAATGATATTAAGATGTATTTTAAATGTGAATGACATTAAGATGTAGTAAATATGTGAATGATATTAAAATGTATTATAAATGTCAATGATATTAAGGTGAACAATAATAATAATAATAATAATAAAGACTTTGTTTAAAGAGGGTAACTCAATTTGCTAAGAGCTAATCTACCTTGAGGCCCTCATACAATGGAATGTATTTATTTTAGCTGCATCTCTGATGCCACTGGATATACTGGGTTTGGAAGACGGAAATAGAGTGGACATTTCTAATCTCAGCTGCAATACTATTCCAGAGCAAAGTTCCAGAGTATTGGAAACTTTTTTATAAATAATTCCTTATTTGGTTTGGGAATTTTATACTGTTTGGTAGACATGGATCGCAGGTGGGGAGTATTACCAAGTAGCCTATACTGGAATAGTGATTGTAAATATTCAGGAGCACTATTATTGTTCTTTTTTGAAGATGTGCCAGCTTTGCTAAGTTTTTATCATTTGAATTACCCCATACTGTATTACAGTAGTCTAAATAGGGTTGTATGTAACTGTTATAAAATAGTTTTCTGTGCCTTTCAGGGAGAAAGTGTTTTATCCTACTGAGAAGCCATAAACTTGAATTGACTTTTTTACTGATATGTTTGATATGTTCAGTCCATGATAGGTTATTGTCTACCAAAACACCAAGTAGTCTATCATGACAGACCATTTGCAAATTTCTATCCTTCCATGTCAGACATAGTTCATCACTATCAAGTTTTGTCCTTTTCTGCCGTGTTGAGATAAGTAATATTTTAGTTTACCAGTATTTACCACCATGCCATTGCATGTGCACCAGTTGTCCAGTTTGTTTAGGGCATTCTGTAAAGAAATTTCGAGTTCATGCTTTGTGTTTTGGATGTCTGACAATGTTGTATCATCTGCATAGAGATCTGTAGATGACATTGAGTCCCTTAGTACAAGTGGTAGGTCATTAATAAATAAAAAAAATAGTAATGGACCTAGAATTGAGCCTTGTGGTACTCCACATCTAATTGTTCCAGGTTCAGACAGAACATTATTTATATAAACATGTTGTGTTCTCTCACTTAAGTATGAAGTAAACCTTCTAACTGTGCTTTCATCACATTGGTAGATTTTTAGTTTCTTCAAAAGGATTTCATGATCCACCATGTCAAAAGCTTTCCTGAAATCTACAAATACAGATCCTATTATTCTACCTCGGTCAAGTGCTTGAAGCCATTTATCAGTTAGGGAGATCAAGGCAGTCTCACATGAATGTTTCTGTCTAAAGCCTGATTGATTAGGGTGTAACAGCAAGTGTTTGGTTAAATATGACATGAATGAGTCATGGATATGTTTTTCAATCAATTTTGACAAGTTTGGTAGTATTAAAATTGGCCGGTAGTTATCAGCATCATCCTTAGAACCAGATTTGTGAATAGGAGTTACTTTTGCAGTTTTCCATATTCTGGGGACAGATGAGGTTGCAATACTTAAATTGACTGAATGTTATGCTATCTACAATAGCTGAGGCAGAAGATTTAATGATTCATGGACCAATCTGATCAAGTCCTGTAGCTTTCTTGGCATCAAGTTCACTGAGGCATTTTTTAACAAACTTTTTTGATACTGGTGGGATTGAGAAACCTATCTCCTTAGAGATTTTGTTGCTGCAGAACTTTTTCAGTTCATTAAAGTTGTTTTTAATCACTGGTTCTTTTAACTTTGTGGTAATGTTGGTGAAAAAATCACTGAAAACATTTGCAATGTCATTGTCATTGGTGACTATGGTGTCATTCACAAGAAGTGAGTGAATTTTATTTATCTGATCTTTGGGTGTTCCTCCAGTGAGTTCATTGAAGACTTTCCAAATGGAGTTTTTGTTGCTCTTTTTGTTTTCTAGCAATGATTGATAATAAATTTTTTTAGCTTTATTAATTATACTTGTTATTTTATTTCTCCATACTTTATATTGTGCATGGTTTCCCATAGCCTTGAACTGGTCTCGTGTTTTCATAGCGTCTTGGATTTCAGTAGTAAGCCAATTAGGTTGGACATATCCATTTAATGACCTGGCATGTGATAGAGATTTTCATATCACACACCTAAAATTTCTGTATCACAGGCACATCCTGGAACTATTTTACAACTTGAAATAATAATAATAATAATAATAATAATAATAATAATGCTTTATTTATAGAGGGTGACTCATTAGTCAAAGAGGACTATTCTCCCTTGAGGCCCTCTTGAGGAGAGTATAACAATGCACATTATATGAAGATAACAATAATTACTGTTTATTTTTAACATGTTTAGTATTTAAATACTAAATTCCATTATCTATTAGAAACACATACGTACTCATGAGTATAACAGTCCACTTATCTGGAATGATTTATTGCTATACATTTTAAATTATTAAAAAATGCCAAAACATTTGTAATTTTAATAAATGCAGTCTAATTTGGTTAAAATGAATGCTTTTGTAGCTGTGGATATTTGAGAGAGTATTGTAAGGAGTGACAAGCAGTTTACATGCTTTTCATGGTATGTAGGCCAAGAAATTGGTTAGTTGAGGTGGACAACAATATCTTGGACAGAGTATTTGACAATGAGTTCTTAGATGAAGCTAGTGTGCACAGTGACATAAAACATGTTTGGAAGTAGAGTGTGTGTATTCAGTAAGTATGGTATGATGAAAAGGTCACTTACTGGGTCCAAAACCTATGTTCCATTAGAGAAGTAAGGAAAAATCCACTTGCCTATGACTGCAGTTTAAATTAATTCATATATCCCATACAACATTTTTGAAACATTCAAAATATGACAAAATACTGAAACAAAAGAATTATGACTAGCAAAAGGCACATCTTGACCACTGGTCTAGTATGTACACCAAGTCTTATGACTAGCAAAAGGCACATCTTGACCACTGGTCTAGTATGTGCACCAAGTTTTATGACTAGCAAAAGGCACATCTTGACCACTGGCCTAGTATGTGCACCAAGTTTTATGACTAGCAAAAGGCACATCTTGACCACTGGTCTATTATGTGCACCAAGTTTTATGACTAGCAAAAGGCACATCTTGACCACTGGTCTAGTATGTGTACCAAGTTTTATGACTAGCAAAAGGCACATCTTGACCACTGGTCTAGTATGTGCACCAAGTTTTATGACTAGCAAAAGGCACATCTTGACCACTGGTCTAGTATGTGCACCAAGTTTTATGACTAGCAAAAGGCACATCTTGACCAATGGTCTAGTATGTGCACCAAGTTTTATGACTAGCAAAAGGCACATCTTGACCACTGGTCTAGTATGTGCACCAAGTTTTATGACTAGCAAAAGGCACATCTTGACCACTGGTCTAGTATGTGCACCAAGTTTTATGACTAGCAAAAGGCACATCTTGACCACTGGCCTAGTATGTGCACCAAGTTTTATGACTAGCAAAAGGCACATTTTGACCACTGGTCTAGTATGTGCACCAAGTTTCATTGAGATATTATGTATATTTAATTTGTATTGATTGTTAGTTTTTTTCCACAATTGTATTTTGAAATTTTATTTTGGACTTGAACTTGTCCAAAATCAAGTTCATTGTATACCTGAACAGTAACTCTTCATTTTGGAAACAAATTATACATAGCTAATATTTTCTCTATGAGTGGGGGTTAAATATGATAATTATCAATAGAGGTAAACATGTTTATTTGGGTCTGGTATAGGATATTGGTATTGCCCATGGATACACCTGTTGTACCTAATGTTTACCACGTTTTTTATTATAATTTTAGTAACAAATTTTATCTGCTTATGATTTAGAATTTTCTAGAAGTGAACTTTGGACCTACATCCTGGCTCTAATTTTGTGTCTTGTTTTGTTTTTTTTTATAATCTAGTTTATCTGAAAAACTATTCATTCTTGTTTTAACATCTTTAGCAGAATCATACTTAATGTTATGTTCAGTATTTCATTGGGTGGAACTATTTATTTAAATTATATTTCACTCGAAAAACAAAATGCTCTCATTAATATTCTTGGACTGGAACATTAATTTGTAATTGAAGTGAATTGAGACAAGAATATTTTTGGATTATATTATTGTTGGAAGAATGTTAGCACATCATTACACTTCAGGCAAATGGTACATTAATACATTCAAGACTACAAGCACTTCAACACCTTCAGCACTGGATCTTATTTCGAACACCACTGGAATTTAATTACCGGTATAACCTTATTCATTAGGATTTGTAATAAAACTTTTTGGACTGTTTGGGATTTAATTCACAATACTTTAAGTTCTTTTGAAATTTTCACTTTATATTTTAGGGAAATAAATTATTTGTTGAATTTTACAAAAACGTTTGGTTTTTGCTCATTTTTATTACTTATTTTAAGACCATATAGTCATAATAATATCTTAAATGGGTTCTGTGCTTTGTTTCAGAAACAAAGGTTGATTGATGGATTAATGAATGGACAGAAAAATGAACTAAAACATTATCAATAATGAAAATGATACACCCATATGTGTTATGAACAGCCACATATATATAGCAACACCTGTATGTGTTATGCCACACAGAAATAACAACACCTGTATGTGTTATGAACAGAGGTATGGCAACACCTGTATGTTATGAACAGCCATATAGGTATAGTAACACCTTGTGTTATGAACAGCCACATAGGTATAACAACTCCTGTATGTGTTATGAAAAGCCACATAGGTACAGCCACACCTGTATGTGTTATGAACAGCCACATAGGTATAACAACTCCTGTATGTGTTATGAAAAGCCACATAGGTACAGCAACACCTGTATGTGTTATGAAAAGCCACATAGGTATAGAAACATCTGTATGTCATGAACAGCCACACAGGTATAGCAACACCTGTATGCTATTAACAGCCATGTAGGTATAGTAACACCTGTATGTTATAAAAGCCACATAGGTATTGCAACACCTGTATGCTATTAACACTGACCTAGTCTCACATATCAAAGATTAGTCATTGTTGTCAAAGCATATCCAAATTTTGTGATATTTGCAATAAAGAAATTAGAACACGAGCTTCAATTTTCTAACAAGCTGTAAAACATTTCAAATAAATCGGACCAATCAAGAGGAGGTTATTTGACTCATTGCATAAGTACTTCATGTTAAGTTTGAAGAAGTTCATTATGCCTGAACTATTAGGTAATATACGTGTAACTACTGTAAGATGTGTGCCTTGATTTTAAACTAACACTACGCTAAATTCAATTCAAACATAAATATATGAAAACTAACATCAGGCATGTATACACAAATGCTCAAACATACTATCAGGTTTCAAGTCTTTAACAAATTAAAATGCCAATATGAAAATCCATTCTGGAGGAGTAGCAACAAGAAGACTTTCAATTGCTATATGTTAGATGAGCACTTTTTTTTAATAGACATCATAATAAGTCTTTTTGTGAAAGACCCATGCTGATATGGCCATTCTTTCACTGAAGCTGCAAAACTTACAAAGGCTTTCAAAATGGCCACCATGGTGGCAATGCATGTCCAAGGGGCACAACTTTCACTCAGAATCAATTAAACCCCGGGATGAATGTTAATGAACAGATGAAGGATGACTACAATAGGCCATGGCATAATCTCCTCTGGTCTGTAATTAGTATGTTAACAAGGCCATGGCATAATCTCTTCTGGTCTGTAATTAGCAGGTCTAACAAGGCAATGACATAAGCTCTGCTGGTCTGTAATTAGTAGGTCTAACAAGGCTATGGCATAAGCCCCTCTGGTCTGTAATTAGTAGTGCTGACAAGGTCATGGCTTAATCTCCTCTGGTCTGTAATTAGTAGGTCTAACAAGGCTATGGCATAAGCCCCTCTGGTCTGTAATTAGTAGTGCTGACAAGGCCACGGTATAAGTTCCTCTGGTCTGTAATTAATAGTGCTAACGAAGAAGAGTACCATGATTGATGCATTATACACCCATCCCATGTTTAATTACTTGTACATTATACAACTAATCCCATGTTTAATAGTTACTGGTATGTTAATCACACCTCATGTTTAATAGTTACTGCCACATTATTCACCCACCCCATGTTTAGTAGTTACTGGTATATTATACAACCCATCCCATGTTAGACAGTTACTGGTACATTATACACCCATCCCATGTTTAATAGTTACTGGTACATTATACCCATCCCATGTTTAATAGTTACTGGTACATTATACAACCAATCCCATGTTTAATAGTTACTGGTACATTATTCACCCACCCCGTGTTTAACAGTTACTGGTACATTATACAACCATCCCATGCTTAATAGTTACTGGTACATTATACAACCCATCCCATGTTTGATTAGTTACTGGTACAATATACACCCATTCCATGTTTAATAGTTACTGGTACATTATACATGCATCCCATGTTTAATAGTTACTGGTACATTATACAACCCCACCCATGTTTGATATTTACTGGTACATTATACACCCATCCCACGTTTAATAGTTACTGGTACATTATACACCCATCCCATGTTTAATAGTTATTGGTACATTATTCACCTATCCCATGTTTAATAATTACTGATACGTTATTCACCCATCCCATGTTTAATAGTTACTGGTACATTATACACTATACACCCATCCCCTGTTTAATAGCTACTGGAACATTATTCACCCATCCTAAATTTAACAGTTACTGATACATTATACACCCACCCCATGTTTAATAGTTACTGGTACATTATACACCCATCCCATGTTTAATAGTTCTGTCTGTAAGCACTAGCAGGACATAACTGCTCTGGGCAGAAATTACCAAGAAACAGTTGTCTTTGCTTTGGCCTTGTATTTGTGAGGAACCCGCTGAATGTAACTTACTTTCCTTCCTGATCAGCAATCCATGTAGCTTAAATGTTTTTAATGGTGAGGATTAACTTGTCCATCCCTGTAGCTTAAATGTTCTTAATGTTGAAGATTAACTTGTCCATCCCTATAGCTTAAATGTCCTTAATGTTGAAGATTAACTTGTCCATCCCAATTATTAAAACAATGATTCTTCATTCAGATTGCAACATTCAAACATTCCAAGTTACCCCAACCATACAATGAACTAACAGGAGTCTGAGATTGAAGATTTGTTCTGTGGTGCTCCTTCCTGCTCGGAAGAATGCCTGCTCTTTAGCAACAATTTTCTCTGCTTGAGGCTTTAGTCTGTTGAGAATTATCTTCAGCATGACTTTGCTCGGGTGACTGATCAAACTGATGGTTCTGTAGTTTTGGCATAGCTGTAAGTTTCCTTTCTTGGGGAGCACAATGACCAAGGATTGAGTCCATGTGGTGGGCCATTTTCCTGTCTGCCATACCTTGTTGCAGATTGTTGTTAGGACTGTGAGTATCTCTTCTCCTCCTGCTTGAATGAGCTCTGCTGGTACGTTGTCAATGTGGCTGACTTTCCTTTCTTTAGTGACCTAACTGCAATTGCTACTTCTCCATGAAGAATGGGGTTGTCATCAATTTCTTCTGCCTGAGGGTAATTTAGTACTGCTGGATCTCCTTGGGTCTTATGATTTGTACAATTCTAAGCAGTATTCTGTCCATTGCTTAAGGATCTCTTGATCTTCTGTGAGGCATTTTCCTGATTTGTCTTGGATGGTGGTAGTTTTTCCTTGTTTATGGGTTGTGAGATCTTTCACCAGTTGATATGCCATTTTGCTGTCATTTCTACTCAGACTGTCTTCAATTTTGCAGCATTGTCTTTCTAACCATACAATGAATCAATAGTTCCAATGCTTGCTATTAATCCATGCCACATTCAGCTATTTCAGGCATAATCTCCTGTCCAATTCCAACCATACAATGAACTAATAGTTCTTATGCTTGCTATTAATCCATGCCACATTCAGCTATTTCAGGCATAATCTTCTGTCCAATCCCAACCATACAATGAATCGAGAGTTCCAATGCTTGCTATTAATCAAAGCCACACTCAGCTGCATGAGGATCTTTTCTAATTTTTGAAACTGTCAATATTTATTACTCGACCTAAAAAGAAAATCTAATTTGAACAAAACTAAAATTAAAAATTTCTGCATTAGTGTAATACAAAGTTTCTACACATTTCCTAGATTTCCAGTTTGGAAAAGCACAGCCAATCTGTATTTCACATTATT
Organism: Megalonaias nervosa; assembly: GCA_016617855.1. Classification (NCBI taxonomy): domain Eukaryota; kingdom Metazoa; phylum Mollusca; class Bivalvia; order Unionida; family Unionidae; genus Megalonaias; species Megalonaias nervosa. The sequence goes on from JAECUM010092960.1 coordinate 36,123, forward strand.
AATTAAATGCATCAGGGCCAAGTACTTGCTGTTGGCTGTAAGTAATATGATCATGAGAGGTGGCTGTTTGACATGTCAGAATTATACATGCATCCAGCAGAAGCTAATGCTCACTAAGCTGGCTGTAGGTAATATGATGCTAACAGCTGGGCTGTTGCACATGTCAGAATTAAATTTTTTTCCAGAAACAGAATAAATTTTATCTTGGCCCAAAGAAAACAACCTGTTACAGTGGAACCAAACATACTTAAATGAAACTGTAGCCACAGGAACACCAACAAATTTAGAGTATTGAATATTTTTAAAGTAAAGTTACATAATAGTGTATACAGTACAAGGTTTGCACATAAAAAGTCTAAGTTACAAAATTCATCAAGAGACCAATGTGGGCCAGAGATCACTAAAAAATAACCCTCTAGCACAATGAGAAAGATATATCTTTGGGAGTAAAGTTTTTAAAAGTTAATGAAAACCCAAATAAATTTCTTGTCTGATGTCAAGGAAGGTCACCTGGTTCATTCTCAACACAAAAGAACTGTCTGAGAATGCTACCATTGGCACAGTGTCATGGACAATTTTGCTACCCACCTTTTTAACATACTGCGCTGCATCTTCTTCCTTGTAGACTTCAGCACTGACAGCACCTCTTCTGTGTCTTTTGGCAATAGGATGTGGTGGAGTTATGGACACCTCATCTTCCCTCTCATCACTAGGAGGCGTTGCTGACTTGTTCTTGGCCTTTTGTTCCTGAAGGAGTGTAAATAATATGAAACTGGGAGACCACTGCTGCAAAATACTTTGATACCTGACTAAAGAGAACCCCAGCATTATCAATTGTTACATACATGTGTAACAAAAAACTCATTTCACACTCCAAAATGCACATGTGGCAGTGACATCTCACTACAAATAAAACCAGAAATGTGTTCATGGAACAAAGATGCCCTACCACAGTGCCTGAACTGACCTAAACACAAAGCTTGACCATCTTGAGATAGATGGATAGATGGTGAGCCAAAGGTAACACTGTAATCCCTGGCAACTGTCATGATGAAGCATACAAATTATGAAGTACAAACATAATCTTGGCTGTAATATATATTATTATTAAGTACAAACATAATCTTGGCTGCAAAACATAAAAATATCAACCACAAATATCATCTTAGCTGCAAAACCATGAGATTATTGTGGTCCATGAAAACTTGGCAATCATAAAAATCTCCCCAAGTCAAAAAATTTGTAAGATCAAAACACTGTTCATAGTTTCAATGAATTTTTGTACTTGACAACAAACGTTGCTCTCATTCTAAGCTTTTGCAACACATACTGTCATGCTTATGCCACAATTACCTTGTGGCACTTGACAAAGACAGCCTTATCTTGCCATACTTATGCCACAATTACCTTGTGGCACTTGACAAAGGCATCCTTATCTTGCCATACTTATGCCACAATTACCTTGTGGCACTTGACAAAGACAGCCTTATCTTGCCATACTTATACTACAATTACCTTGTGGCACTTGACAAAGACAGCCTTATCTTGCCATACTTATGCCACAATTACCTTGTGGCACTTGACAAAGACAGCCTTATCTTGCCATACTTATGCCACAATTACCTTGTGGCACTTGACAAAGACAGCCTTATCTTGCCATACTTATACCACAATTACCTTGTGGCACTTGACAAAGACAGCCTTATCTTGCCATACTTATGCCACAATTACCTTGTGGCACTTGACAAAGACAGCCTTATCTTGCCATACTTAAGCCACAATTACCTTCTGGCACTTGACAAAGACAGCCCTATCTTGCCAAGCTAATGCCACAATTACCACAATTACAAAAACAATTTGTGGCACTTGACAGAAACATCCCTCTCTTTCCAAGCTTAATCCACAATTGCCACAGTTACCTTGTTGCACTTGACAAAACATATCCCTCTCTTGTCAAGCTCTGCCACACTTCCAAGCTTTTATGATACTTAACTAACATCCCTTTCTTTCCATGCTTTTGCTACATTTACAACAATATAATCCCAAGACAAGAACATCAGATATTTGTACAAATACATATGTTTTTACATTGGGTCAGGTTACAGATGTATACCAATTCAAAGTATATTGCTAATTTTCAATATATATATATACAGTGTATACATATATAAACCGATATACATCTTACCCATATATACTAGTACCTGCATACACACATCTGTTTGTTGCATATCTAATTACTGAATATCTGTCAGTGCTGTTTTAATATTTTGTTTTAATAGTTCACTGACTATTAACCCTTTTATCATTTGATGATGGAAACATACCAAAGAACTTAGAAACAAATAAACAAATATATATATTGTCTTGTCTATGTTTTGTATTTGCCTTTGAAAAAGACTCATTAAGAGTCAAAAGCGCTCAGGCTAGTTAGATACTAGTTTTGCACTGTTCATTGTCAGTTTATTGCATTTATCTTAATCAATCCCTAACCAACGTGATCCCTTGTTGGATCCAGTGCATTTGAAAGGAATGTTATTCGCCATATGATTTGTATTCTTTAGATTATCAACCTCGTATGGCATGATCTACCTTTGGCGTGATCTAACACCCTTTCAGTTCTGTATTTTATGTCATGTTAGTGTACACGTTCCAAAGTTTTCCTCCTTGTACAGCCAAGCACAAATGAAATTATTTATTTTTTTCAGCCGACACATTTTCTTTTAAATAATTCTCTAAATTTGCTTAATAGCCTATAATTACTACTATGACAATGAAATATCCGGGATATAAATTACTCCTACTTAAAATGAACATAAAACAGATGTCGTTATCGCTCATCGATTTCTAGGTCAATAAAAATATTTTCAAGCATCCGCTACAAGTTGAAATAAACTAGTTGAAACACAATAAATTTAAAGGTTTAATTCCTGTAGAAACAACCATGTAAAGTTTTGCAAACGCAACGGTTTTTGTGTTTTATTTGTTTGTCTTGTCTATGTTTTGTATTTGCTTTAGAAAAAGACTCATTAAGAGTCAAAAGCGCTCAGGCTAGTTAGATACTAGTTTTGCACTGTTCGTTGTCGGTTTATTGCATATATATATATATATATATATATATATATATATATATATATATATATATATATATATATATATATACCACATGCATTAAAAATAATATGGCATTAAAGTGTTGATATAAAGCAATATGATATACCAATACTATTGGTATATCAAATTGTGATCCACCCTTTGGCACAATAATATCCATATATAAACATTCTTGCGACCATCTGCAACTGATTCTCGATCAATGATGAATTTCCACACATTAATCATTAGTGACATGAAAATAACAATAAAAAGTATTAATCATCCTCATTTTCTAAATGAATTTAATATGGTACACATTTTCATCACAATCCTTTCTGATTTCTGTTCCCCACTCCCCTCTCATGCATAATGGACAAACTACGCAGAAATGTAGAGTGAGAGAGAAAAGGAATTTGGGCTGGATTAAAACCTTGAAATAGAAATTACACCAAATAACCTAGAAGAATATGGTTCATCGTAACAATACATGTGCACCTTCCTTGGGATTTATCTACAGTGTTTATCAATGATACAAAGTTGCAAACATGTCAACATCATACAGTAAATTCCTTGGTTACGTGGTACACATACTGTGATGTATTTAATGTTTTGTTTTTGTTGTTGTTTCTAAAACATTCTATAATGTTCTAAAAATCAATTATTATTAATTAAATATGAAAATGTCCAAAGGCCTCTCTCTCCCTCTCCCTCTCTCTCTCTCTCTCTCTCTCTCTCAACAATCAACTTCTCAACATGCAAAGGTAATTGTGAACAGCAACACAAGGCTTAGAACTATATTTTTTAGCGGACACACTCGGGGATGTGGAGTTCATTCACTCGGTCAATACACAGCTGCCTGTAGTAAATCTTAACTCAGTTCAAAGGGCAAATATATGTATTTGTATGTTATATAAATAAAATATATGTACAGTATGTACTTTGTATCAATGATACACCACTCGTATAAATTTTTCATTAAAAGGAAACTCGGCAAGTCTCATTTCCTTTTAATGAAAAATTTATACATCTCATGGTATATCATTAATACAGCGTACATACTATATATATATATATATATATATATATATATATATATATATATATATATATATATATATATATATATAAAAATTGGTGTTCAAGAACAGAATTAGCAAAAGCACTTTCTAAATATATTTAATGAAGACTGTGACTGCCATGCTTGCATAATTTTCTTTGCAAAAATCAGTCTGAAAGCATAAGTGACCATGTCATGGCAAATACTGCTGTGTCCAGGAAATACCTCTTCACTGTTCTCGTAATTCACTGGGCACGTAGATTAATGAAAATAAACAATTCATAGAAAGCAAAGTCGAAATATTTTGTAATACATCAACAAACAACAGTTCTTTCTTAAGATCAGAAATGGACAGAACTTTGCTATGTTGCAGAATTCAAAAAGTGTAAGGTGCACGGTTGTTTTCTTACAAAGATCATTTTTTGTGAAAAAGCAAAAAATAACAGCAATGTAAATATCTAACCTATGCACAATGTTATTATAAGTAAGTAGACAAATAGTAAAAGTATAAATTTGCAAAACTAGCTGTGGATTGTTGCACCAAAACTGCAAAATGTGAGTGGTAATATTAAGAAAACCCATTTCTAAAAATTATGCAACCACACGGCATGAGTGGCTCCAAGTTTGTTCTTTGATATGTGCTAACTCAGTTTGAAAGAAGGATCAAGTTCATTCACATATCCAGGTTAATGCTTCAGTTCATTGTTGATACAGTAACGTTTTGGGGGGTTTTTTGTTTCAGGAACAATGAAATTTAAAAGGTCAAAGTTTTTATGTAAATAAATGGTCGGACCCTTATTTGCGGTTTGTGTGCACCTGGCCTCTACACCATGTTTTTGTTGCCATAGGCCTTCATATGAACACAATTGAAACAATATATTGCACTTTACTGTATCTAGTTTTATGCATATCTATATTATGTGCATTAATTTTTATTATTACAGATTGTCATTTAGTAAAAGACATTCACCAGCTATTTATGTCCATTGTTGGTTTATATAAGATATGGTCATTTTATTCGGTGTACAAGTCATTGTGACCTTCTGACTAGCTTGGAAGGTGTAGAAAAAATCTTGTTGACGAATTTTATTAGATTTTAGGTCAGTGGTTTACCCCTAGGAAGACCATGTCACCAGATTTCTTATTGGCTGGCTATTAAAGGACCTGACCTTGTTGACAAATCAGAATGATCTCAAAATGAATATCTGACCCTCACCCTGGTTCTAAATTTGTGTCTTAGTTTTGTATATAAGAGATGTTTACATGGTAATTAATTATTCATATTTTAAACATCAGTCTTAGTGGAATCAGCTTTAGATGTATTCTGTTGAAAGATTCAATTTATTTATTTCAGTTATTCACTGGAATTAGAAGGTGCTCATAAACTTTCGGGTTAAGCAACTATTCTGGAATTACTGTGAATTCACTGAAAAAAATTTTGAATTACATCATTGTGATGCATCAAGACTGTTAGTAGATCAAACTATTCCAGACTATTGGCACATCAACTCAATAGACTGGACTTAATTTGGAACACCAACGGAACTCCTTTGGAATGCTTCATACTTTTGGACCTGTGACAGAACTTTTAGGACTATTTAAGATTTCATTCACCATATTGCAAGTTATTTTTAAGTTTTCACTTTATATTCTAGGGAAATAAATTATTTGTTGTACTGTTACAAAACTTGTTGGTGTTCACTCTTTTCTGTTACTTAGTTTAAGACCATAGTGTTGTAAAACTAGATTACATCATTGTAATTAAAACTAGGTATAAATAGTTAATCAACTGCCACTAGAGCAAGCAATTTAATTTTTACACTTTTCAAAACTTAACCATAAACTGACTGTCCAAAAGATTCACGTTTAATTTTGAATTAAATCTCACAAACCTACACATGTCAAGTTCAGGTTACACATCGGTGACCACTGTAATTTAAATGGATGAATACTATAGTTTAAAGATATTAATTACAATACTTTAATCCTAGTTTAAAGATATCATTAATTACAATACTTTAATCCTAGTTTAAAGATATCATTAATTACAATACTTTAATCCAGGTTACACCCATCAGTTAAGATTAATTATAATACTGTAATCTTGGTACTTCTGTAAGTTATCATTAATTACAATACTGTAATCTTGGTTACACCCACCAGTTAACATTAATTACAATGTATAGTATCTATTGGTACTCCTGTCAGTTAACATTAATTCCAATGTATAGTATTTATTGGTACTTCTAATGGTTAATATCAGTTACAATACTGTAATCTTGGTTACACCCATCATTTAACATTAATAGAATGTATAGTATTTTTTTGTACTCCTTTCAGTTAACATTAAATACAATGTATAGTATTTATTGGTACTTGTGTCAGTCAACATTAAAACAATGTTAGTATTTTTTGTAATACTGTCAATAACATTAATTACAATATTAGTATTACTTGGTACTTCTGTCAGTTAACATTAAAAACAATGTATAGTATTTCTTGGTACTTTCATCAGTTAACATTAATACAATGCTAGCTGACCAAAATCACAAAAAGAACCAATAACCAAAGGGAAGCTTCTGGCAAGCCTTCTCACCCATGTTGGTCAAGCTGAGACTCGAACCCATGCAACCAGAGGTGAAATGTCAGTGATTTGTGAAGGTGAGTGCCTAATAGACCACTCAGCCACCCTGGACTGCCATCTGTTAATAATAGTGTATTTTCAAACACAGTTCATGTTTATAACTCACATTTACTTTATCCTTTCATATAAATACAACCATTACATTTCTTTTTATTTTAAATTTCACATATTTTCATATTCTTTTTTGCATATCTTAAATTTTGTATACATGCCATTTTTATGATTCTGTTTATATTTATTATGTATTTCAATTGTTACAGTAAATATGCTACTCTGTATATGTGCTACGTATTGCAGTGGGCTAGAAACAATTTGCATAAGGCTTTAAAATCAAAACTCTATATGATATTGCCAATCTATTTTATTTAGTACCAAAATCATTGTCACTAATAATTAAACAGCATTACACCATGATAGAAATATATGATAACACCGGTATTGAAACTGTCTTGCCTGCTAACATGATCAATTCGGTCATGACAGAAATGGCACCAAATGGCAATAAATAAAGGTTTTAACTAAAATTTTACCATGTCATTCTAGACTTGCTTTCCAAATGCAAGACATCATGTTTTGTGGAACACTAGTTTATTTGATGTTGAAGTCCAATGTTGCCAGCCAAACAAAGTATTGATTTTATTTTATGATGCTAACATGCTGTGGAAATCCATAACTGAAATGGAGGAATTCTATAGATTTCTTTAAAAATATGACTATGAAGTGCAATTGCAGGAAGCCATGATCAATGATTCACAAAACACATTTACACCACAGAAATTAACAATGATACATCTTGCACTTGAAGAAAATCAGTTGTCACATCATAAACAGATTGATAATACAACAAATATATGTGATCTATATTGGAAGGCCACTGCCACCAAAAATATAAAATGAAACGAAAATAAGTAAATTTTCAAATGAAGCAATAAAATGCTAAACAAAAATATCTGTTTGTATAATAAAAAGACTAAAAGCTCAGACAATAATATCAGTGCTGAATAAAACACATGAGGCATAAACAAAACAGACAAGCTCTGTATTTAATAAAATACACGAGGCATAAACAAAACAGACCAGCTCTGTAAGATGTCAATACAGGAATAAAGCTGAATAGGATCAAGCATAAGACAACTGAAAATGATTAAAGACAAATGAAAACAAAATAACATACAATCAACCAAGCAACACTCATACAAGGCAAACAAAATGTCAAAAGAAATAAATACAATGCAATTTAAAAATTAAATAACCACATAAAAAGTCAATGTTAATCGAACATAAATTTAAAATGATAGATGCAAAATATGAATGAAACAACCAAATGACAAACAAAATAAATGGTATTTAGGTGAAACAAAGCTCAGCTGGTTAACCTAACATAAAATAAAACAAAGTAACATCAGAAAATTTAAGAAACAAATATGTACATCACCATGCATGAACACTTTTGACAAATGAAATTCAATACGGTAGTTAATTAATCAACTTTATCAAAAAAGGGCACCCCTGCATTGTAAGGAGAAATTGCTTTCATTGAGCCAAGAGTGCAAAACATTTAAACAAAGTACTTCTAGCAAGACAAAATGATATAACTAATGTTGTAAGACTGTTAACGGAAGCAGCTGATTTATTCTCACATGTCATAAACAAACAACAATATGGATGAATCAAAGTTGTCACTACCCACTCAGGTAACCCCGGTGCCAATGACAGTATAAACATCGCCCCCGGAATCTAGTAGGTCAACATTGTTCATAAAGGCTACAACAAAAGGCATCATCGAAGAACACAGACAGTTATTACAAGGACTTTCCAATGTAAGCAGGCCTAATTGGTTGTGACATGTTCGTTTTCCATTGTTAATTAATTTTGATTCCATTCATCACAACCTCATAAAATCACCAAGGAGTGGGGTACTTGGAATGGGCAGCAGCAACCTTGATTCACCTGTTTGTTCTTTGGTCTATGGCACATGACAACAAATCAGCTGCTTTTCTTTAAATTATCTCTTCTTATACTTTGTTTCATTTTTATGTTAACTTAACTGGCTAGAGTTTTACTGTTTCATTTCAATATCTGTCATTTCAATTGGCATTAGACTGTTTCATTTTTATTTTGCTTGTTTTTTGTGACATCTGTGTTCAATTAGCATTTTGCTTTAGTATGTGGTTCATTGTATGTTATATTGTTTCATTTAACTTTAGTCTGTTTCAGTCACCACCAGCTTATTTTACTCGTCCCTGGTTTGCTTTTATCCCCTACCATACTGTGCTTGTTTAATTTGTTTTATTTGTTCCTGGTTTGCTTTTTTACCCTATCATACAGCGCTTGTTTGTTTTATTTGTTCCTGGTTTGCTTTTTTACCCTATCATACAGCACTTGTTTAATCTGTTTTATTTGTTCCTGGTTTGCTTTTTTACCTTTCATACAGCTCTTGTTTAATTTATTTTATTTGTTCCTGGTTTGCTTTTTTACCCTATCATACAGCGCTTGTTTAATTTGTGTTGCTTGTTCCTGGTTTGCTTTTTTACCCTATCATACAGTGCTTGTTTAATCTGTTTCACTTGTTCCAGGTTTGCTTTTTCCCCTATCATACAGTCTTTGTTTCATTTGTTTTGCTTGTTCCTGGTTTGCTTTTTTACCCTATCATACAGCGCTTGTCTAATTTGTTTTGCTTGTTCCAGGTTTGCTTTTTTTACCCTATCATACAGTGCTTGTTTGTTTTATTTGTTCCTGGTTTGCTTTTTTACCCTATCATACAGCGCTTGTTTAATTTGTTTTACTCATTCCTGGTTTGCTTTTTTACCCTATCATACAGTGCTTATTTAATCTGTTTTACTTGTTCCAGGTTTGCTTTTTCCCCTATCATACAGTCTTTGTTTCATTTGTTTTGCTTGTTCCTGGTTTGCTTTTTTCCCTATCATACTGTGCTTATTTCATCTGTTGTGCTTGTTCCTGGTTTGCTTTCTTCCCTATCATACTGTGCTTATTTCATTTGTTTTGCTTGTTCCTGGTTTGCTTTTATCCCCTATCATACAGCGCTTGTTTCATTTGTTTTGCTTGTTCTTGGTTTGCTTTTTTTGCCATCATACATGTTTCATTTGTGCTTCATTTGTTTTATTGAGTGCTGATCTTATCGTCTGTGCTTTTAACTTCTTTTCTTACAAATATGCTTGTTTTATTTTAGTTTTTCTTGCTTTATTTGAAATGTATTTATTTTAATTTCCTATTTTTGTCAGCAATGGCCTTCCAAAGATCTACATGTTGCTATTAATAGCAAACCAAATATAATTAGGAGCTGATACAGACTAAGTACATTTACCAGCAGAAGTGTGTGTGTGAGTGTGTGTGTGTGTGTGTAAAGTTTTATAGCAATCCCTCAAGTAGTATAGGAGCTGTAATGATAACAAACTTGTACTAACTGATGAACGAATGACAACAACAGGCTATCCCAAAAGTTCATCTGGTCTATGACCAGTAGAGCTAAAACCGAGGGATACTTTTCCATTATGGACCAGGCCCCACCCCATCCCTGGACCCACCCCACCCCACCTCTATCTCTCACATTTTGGCTACTTTTCCAGTAATATCCATGTCCTCCTCCTCAATCTGTGACATTTTGATAATTATTTTCATACACATGTGAAAAAATCATGCCTAATTTTCAATTATGATGCATGCCTCTCGCCCATGTTCTGTTATTACAAATACTGTGGTACCAATACAATAGCTGTGGACAGACTGTTTTATTCACAGAGGTTGCCTCAGAAATTGAATTATGATTTTGATCTTTCATGAAGGCAGTCTATTTCCCAGTTCAGATCATTCAAAATTATACCAAATGATTTCACAAAGAGTTAACTTTCTCCCAGACAGGCCATGGTATCTGTCTAAAATAGTTACAACTTTCCTGATAAGCTGCATGGAAATGGCTCTCTACAAGAAAACAATGACATCAATGAATACTTCTACCACAGCTCCCTGCCTGGCTGCCAATCAAGTAATAACCAGCCTCAATGCATTAGTGTATGGTTGAAAAGGTATCACTCCACTATCAAAATCAATTTTATAGATTTCATTTATTTTCAGTAAGATCCAGTAAACCAGATATTTCAAGACTTCTGTTAAGCAATAAATGAGCTATATAAACTAGAAATGTACTAAAGAACACAATTCCCCAACACTCTTCATGTGTAATACAAGAATTCCATCCAAAATATCTTGAATGCAAAATCTGACTCAAGTCATTGAAGACAAAACTACAGGTTCCTGCTATACTTACTGAATGAAACCTACAAACACAGTATTCAGATCCTGCAGCCAACAGCTCATCAGAAACCAAATCACAAAACTTAAGTTGCATAGAGTGAAATATAGCTCACACTGATCAACTTTTGCTGGAAAGATTTGCATGAATTCATGAGGCATCTCTACAAAAATTAATAATAACATCCCACAGCCAAGAGTAAACAGCAAAGAAAAAAGACAGAAGACATGTAGAAAAATAATACAAGAAAGAAGGACTGATAGAAAATGTAACACTTGAAGGAAGAAAAAAAAGCAACACCAGTAGGAAGGACAAATAGAAAAAGTAGCACTAGTAGGAAGGTCAAATAGAAAATGTAACACTAGTAGGAAGGTCTGATAGAAATAGAAAAAGCAACACTAATAGGAATGACAGAGAAAGGAACACTAGTTGGAAGATAGAAAAAGTAACACTAATAGGAATGACAGATGGAAATAGTAACACTAGTAGGAAAGACAGATGGAAATAGTAACACTAGTAGGAAGGACAGATGGAAATAGTAACACTAGTAGGAAGGACAGCTGGAATTAGCAATACTAGTAGCAAGGACTGATAGAAAAAGCAACACTAGTAGGAAGGACTGAAAGAAAAAGCAACACTAGTAGGAAGGACTGATAAACAAAGCAACACTAATTGGAAGAACTGATATAAAAAACAACACTAATTGGAAGGACTGATAAAAAAAGCACCACTAGTAGGACGGACTGATAGAAAAAGTAACACTAGCAGAAAGGACTGATAGAAAAAGCACCACTAGTAGGAAGGACTGATAGAAAAAGTAACAATAGCAGGAAGGACTGATATAAAAAGCAACACTAGTAGGAAGGACTGATAAACAAAGCAACACTAATTGGAAGAACTGATATAAAAAAACAACACTAATTGGAAGGACTGATAGAAAAAACACCACTAGTAGGAAGGACTGATAGAAAAAGTAACACTAGCAGGAAGGACTGATAGAAAAAGCAACACTAGTAGGAAGGACTGATATAAAAAAACAACACTAATTGGAAGGACTGGCAGAAAAAGCACCACTAATAGGAAGGACAGGTAGAAAAAGCAACACCTGAAGGAAGAAAAAACACTAATGTAAAGCTACACCTGGATGCAGCAGTACATTATGGAAGGTTATCAAGTACAAGCAATACAAGATAAGGGTTCTTCTGTCTTGCCTTAGATGTTATGAAAAAATCACATAAATGCTGAATACTTCAGTGAAAACGCCATGGTGATATTACCATCCATTCAGGCATAACCATAACAAGATTTTCTGGCTGGTCACTATGCTTGCTGTATTTGATGCCCAAGCAGCACCATTTTCATTTAGGAAAAACAACACCATAAGACGAATGTGTATCAGACTATCTAAAGTTTCATGATGATCCTCCAAATAGTTGTAAGTAGCAAAAAACAAACTTGTACTAATGGATGGACAGATGGACACCAGACAACAAATAGGCCATCCCATCAGATATTTTTTGGTATATAACAAGTTCATCTAAAAATTAAAGGTTGACTTCTTTGGAACTTACAGGTTAAACTCCATGTCATTGCAATTTCAGAATTTAACATTTCACTGACAAACTATAGCAAATAAACAACAGTCCCTTGAAGGGCTGATGTTCTACTGTCCATAAAGAATTTCTTGGAATTCAACATAAGACCAATTCTTCTTTTAAATTGATGAATGCTGAAACCTCAATATTCTTGAGTGATCCTATTTTCAAATCAACTGATGTGGCAGCAATATTGGATGCAAGATTGGCACTAATTTCATTTAGGACAAACTAGACACCATCTGAAGACTTTTTATTAAAACCCCATACTAACATGGCCATCGATTCATAAGAATTAAAGACAGAATTTTCCATATCATGGCAGACATACTTGATGATGGCAGGGCACCATTTTCTTTTAGGACCAAACAGATATTGTATCACAGAACTTGTTTGATGAAAACCCGACGTCAGTTTGAAAATCAATTCTGCAGGAATAACAATAACAAGATTTTAAAGACGACGGCCATTGTGGCCATATAAGATGTCAGATTGGCATCATTTTCCTTCAGGACTAACTAGACAATATAGAAGATTCTTCTCATAGTGTGTTGATATGACCTTCCATTTTGTAGGAGTAGTGACAAGACAATTTTCACTGTGAATGCTAAATGTTTTTGTCGACTGAAGCCCTGGGTCCCACCTTAATAAATCATTTGTTTTCTGTCATTTATTTCAACAAACTGCCAGGCCCAATCCAGTCTGTTTTGCAATTAATTGATGTTGCCACCAGGCTTTAATATTGCCACTGCATGAGCAAACAGGAATTCTGGATTTTCAAAAGTTGGCATTTTTCACCTAATTCAATAATGCATAATCCTTCATCAGTGGAAACTGGCTATAGTAGTCAATAAAAGCAATGGACTCTGGTCATATAGATACATGTACTAACAATGTCTGATTTATGCTTTTTTTGTCATAAAAATATGAGTCCTTTTCACATTTCCAGCAAATATGAATCTTTCAGAAAATAAAGTGTTTTGCAAGTTACCATGCAATTATTTGCAACAAAAGAAGCATCTGGACTTGAAGTGATCTATGACAAATTCTATAAATTCTATATCTTTGTGCGCATATTCCAAAAAATTCCTGTTTTGAATAAATATGAGAAAGGCTATCGAGTACACATTCTCTACCTACTCACGCTTTAGCTGCCAATTTTTGGTACATGAATAGATATGTACCAGTGAAATGGTTCTCTGAATAAACATTAGTCCCTCGAAGGTACTGGCACTCCTCTGAATAAACACGAGTCCCTCAAACGTACTGACACTTTTAATGACTGAAAAGAATTTTCAGGAATTCAAGATAATGGTGTAGCTATTGTGGCGGTGGCAGCTACAACGGGAAATTAGCCATTAGAGCAAACAATAAACTTTTAGGCTAGATATAGACCTGCCAACCCTTCAGACTAGCAATTAGTGAAAAATTATGCCATGACACTAGCTCCATCCACTTTGATGGTCAGTACTGCATTATATGAAAATCCCAAAATTAAAAACATATTATTTACACTGATTACAAGTACAAATTGGCAGCCAAATTTACTGATATACACAAACTTCATGCTATTTGTCATGATATGATGTTGTGGCAGACTTGACATTAATCAATTGTGCTATGGTAAATTTGTTTTCAAAACAGATGAGGCTTCTTGCCTGCTGTTTCATCTTGGTGACTAAAATTGTTGCAAATTTTCAGCACCTACAGAGGCACTAAAGTTTGTCTTATTTTTCCTCACAATAGGAAATACTCATTCACTGTCACTGTTGCTGATCTCCAACTGAGAAAGGCAGGTTATGTTCAACAAGAAAACTCACAATGCTTCAGCATTGGTAGCATGCAGGACTTGAGTAGTGTCTTAAAGTACTCCAGAGCTGATATGTGTTGGGTGCTTTTCATTTTTCCAATATCTATATGTTTTTTGCTAGCAGTGTTGCTTTTACACATCGTTCTGCCACATGCCCCTAGGGGCGTTGCTTACAATTTATCTGTCATACATGTACTATAAGCAACGATGAGCCTCTCTGCACATTCCCAGTTCCAAAATTCGCAGCATACTAGTGGACAAAAAGTGTGTATGATTTAGATTTTTATTATAGCTTTAACAGTTGTTCAGTCTTATCACTATGATGTCTGCAGTGTGGTATTTTATAGTGATGTCTAGCACTGGGGCATCATGACGCAGACATGTAGCATCATGTCCCACCCAGCAACATTATTCTGACACCAGGCCGACCAGTGTCAGACACTAACCTCTTAATGCTGAATGCCTAGCGAGGCAGCTATCAGTACCATTTGTATAAGTCTTTGGTATGACTTGGCCAGGGTTCAAACCCACGACCTCCTGCATCCGAGGCAAATGCTCTAACCACTAGGCCACCGGCACAAAAAGCACAATGAACACTGATGTTTGACGGCTGAATGCAAGGCCAAGTTTAGGTTTACCCCAATCTACGTTTCACTTTTTATGGAATACATATCTTTTTTTCCGAGGTGAAAACATTTTAACTGTTGTGTAGCTTAATTACAAAATGGTGTTAATCCATAAGATGAAAAGTCAAACTCAAGCAAATTACAATACATGCTAATCTTTCAATATCTCAAAAAATCCTACACTTGAAAAAGCTGTCTTCATTTCGTGTTTTTTTTTTTTTTAAATTACAGCTGCTAAGAGTATGTACATGTGCCCTTTAAAATAAAATCAGTTAGGCCCTGGTTTTCTTCACAAGTATTTGTAAAATTTCTGTTCTAAATATAGATTATATACTTTACAATGTTTGCTACAGGGCACACTGTAACAATTTAATATAGTTCAACTATCATCTTGACTAGCAATACAGGACCGTTATGGGTATCAGTGACCACTGCTGCTATTCTAACTAGCACTTAATGGGATAAAATTTATTTTATTAATGATTTAAGCTGATTGAGAATTTGGGAATTTGTGATATTTTGCATGTGGCGTGAATCTGTGAATCCCTACTAAAAGTCATGAAATTCACACCAAAATCGTGAGGGTTGGCAGGTCTGTACATATTTAATGGTCACTTTTCACTACACAAAATTCAAATTCAAAGATTCTCTTGATAACCACTGCTGCCCTCTATATGTGTTTCTGATGTTCAACTAAACCTTTGATATATCAAGTTGATTTGTTAACATGTAAATAATTATTACATATATGATCACACACTAACTTTCAAAGTGAAATCTAAATGATTTCCAAAACTGTTCAATGGAATTTGACAAAACTTGAATAGAATTAGACAGAACTTGAATAGAATTTAACAGAAATCTGCATCAAAATATAAAGTGTAAAATAAATGTACTTCAGGTGTAGAGGACTGGCAAAGATTGTCAGAGTTCAAGTATAAATATACATTTCCTTTAAAACTATATACAAGTTACTGTTGCTAATTAGTGCCTTTTGATCTACTATTTTGTCTCTAATATCATCAGCATCAAAATCTAAAGTTTATTCTAAGAACTGTAAATAGCCCTTAAAATAATTTACATAAACACACATGCCTTTGTTTTCACAACTACATGGTCCAGAGCTCGGGACCTGTGAAACAAAATGGTTGAAGTCCTTAAGATCATTTGAGGTGAGTGTGCTGCAAAGATTTGGCTTGTACGTTTTAGACTGTGCTGCAAAGATTCGGCTTGTATGTTTTAGACTGTGCTGTATGTTTTAGAGTGTGCTGTAAAGAATCAGCTTGTATGTTTTAGAGTGTACTGTAAAAATTCAGCTTGTATGTTTTAGAGTGTGCTGTAAAGATTCGGCTTGTATGTTTTAGACTGTGCTGTATAGATTCGGATTGTATGTTTTAGATTGTGCTGTATTGATTTGGCTTGTATGTCTTAGACTGTGCTGTAAGATTCGGCTTGTATGTTTTAGAGTGTACTATAAAGATTCGGCTTGTACATTTTAGACTGTGCTGTAAAAATTCAGCTTGTATGTTTTAGACTGTGCTGTAAATGTTTTAGAGTGTGCCGTAAAGATTCGGCTTGTATGTTTTAGAGTGTGCTGTAAAGATTTGGCTTGTATGTTTTAGACTGTGCTGTAAAGATTCGGCTTGTATGTTTTAGATTGTGCTGTAAAGATTCAGCTTGTATGTTTTAGACTGTGCTGTAAAGATTCGGCTTGTATGTTTTAGACCATGCTGTAAAGATTTGGCTTGTATGTTTTAGACTGTGCTGTAAAGATTTGGCTTGTATGTTTTAGAGTGTGCTGTAAAGATTCGGCTTGTATGTTTTAAAGATTCCGCTTGTATGTTTTAGACTGCTGTAAAGATTCGGCTTGTATGCTTTAGAGTGTGCTGTAAAGATTTGGCTTGTATGTTTTAGAATATCTCTAAAGATTTGACTTCCGTGTTTTAGACTGTGCTGTAAAAATTCGGCTTGTATGTTTTAGACCATGCTGTAAAGATTCGGCTTGTATGTTTTAGACTGTGCTGTAAAGATTTGGCTTGTATGTTTTAGAGTGTGCTGTAAAGATTTGGCTTGTAAGTTTTAGACTGTGCTGTAAAGATTCGGCTTGCATGTTTTAAAGATTCCGCTTGTATGTTTTAGACTGCTGCAAAGATTTGGCTTGTATGTTTTAGACTGTGCTGTAAAGATTCGGCTTGTATGTTTTAGACTGTGCTGTAAAGATTCGGCTTGTATGTCTTAGACCGTGCTGTAAAGATTCGGCTTGCATGTTTTAGACTGTGCTGTAAAGATTTGGCTTGCATGTTTTAGAGTGTGCTGTAAAGATTTGGCTTGTATGTTTCAGACTGTGCTGTAAAGATTTGGCTTGTATGTTTTAGAGTGTGCTGTATAGATTTGGTTTGTATGTTTTAGAGTGTGCTGTAAAGATCCGGCTTGTATGTTTTAGACTGCTGTAAAGATTCGGCTTGTATGCTTTAGAGTGTGCTGTAAAGATTTGGCTTGTATGTTTTAGAATATGCTCTAAAGATTCGACTTCCGTGTTTTAGACTGTGCTGTAAAAATTCGGCTTGTACGTTTTAGACTGTGCTGTAAAGATTTGGCTTGTATGTTTTAGACTGCTGTAAAGATTCGCCTTGTATGTTTTAGACTGCTGTAAAGATTCTGCTTGTTATGTTTTAGACTGCTGTAAAGATTTGGCTTGTATGTTTTAGACTGCTGTAATGATTCGGCTTGTATGTTTTAGACTGTGCTGTAAAGATTCAACTTGTATATTTTAGAGTGTGCTGTAAAGATTCAGCTTGTATGTTTTAGAGTGTGCTGTAAAGATTCAGCTTGTATGTTTTAGAGTGTGTTGTAAAGATTCGGCTTGTATGCTTTAGAGTGTGCTGTAAAGATTCGGCTTGTATGTTTTAGATTGTGCTGTAAAGATTTGGCTTGTATGTTTTAGACTATAGAAGCATCAAGCTTATTGAAATGTGGATTCTAATCAATGTGACTATGTACAAGACTACACAAATTGGAAACAGTTAAATCACATCAACTGTCTCTACAACAATAAGACCACTTCTTCCTTTTGACACACAGATGTTGAAACCACATCAGATATTCTTGAGCAATAACAAATTTTTCAAGCAAGCTGCTGTGGTGGACATACTGGATGTCAGATTGGCACCATTTTCATTTTATAGGAAGGCACAGACATCATTAGAATTCTTTTGGCAAAAAAAAACCCCACTGATACAGCCAGCCATATGGGAGAAGTAGTGATAATATTTTCCAGATGGCCACCATGTCAGTATGACCATCCATTCAGAGGGACAACAAGATTCTCAAGATGGCCTTCATGGTCACTGTATTTGATGTATGACTGGCATCATTTTAATTTAGAACCAATAGAAGTCTCTTGGTGAAACACTAGGCTGATATTACTAACAGAAGTCTCTTGGTGAAACACCATGCTGATATTGCCAATAGAAGTCTCTTGGTGAAACACCATGCTGATATTACCAATAGAAGTCTCTTGGTGAAACACCATGCTGATATTGCCAATAGAAGTCTCTTGGTGAAACACCATGCTGATATTGCCACTGAAGTCTCTTGGTGAAACACCATGCTGATATTACCAAAAGAAGTCTCCTGGTGAAACACCATGCTGATATTGCCAAAAGAAGTCTCTTGGTGAAACACCATGCTGATATTGCCAAAAGAAGTTTCTTGGTGAAACACCAAGCTGATATTGCCATCCTTTTGAGTCTCTTGGTGAAATACCATGCTGATATTGCCATCCTTTTGAGAGGAAACGAGGAACTTTTTGAAGATGTCCACCATGGTGGCCATAATGAGAGTCAGCTTGCATAATTTTTATTTTGGTTCAACTAGACATCAAAAACTCTTCTGGTAAAAATCTGACAAATGACTTTCAATTTAAAAGGAGTAGCACCATTTTAATTAGAACCAATAAGACATCATAAAATTATTTTAATACAAAATGTGTGTTTATATTACAATTTACAGTACATTTTGTAGGAATGATGTAAACAAGATTTTATTTTGTCAGAGTTATGTTAACAAGATATTTAGGAATGACTGCCATGGTGACCATATTAAATACCAGACTGGCATCATTTCCATTACTGACCAACCAGGGAAAACCCCATGTTGATATGACCATTCACTAAGGATAAGCAGTGATAGATTTTCAAGATGACCACTGAAGCAAACACACTGGATACCTAAGCAGCACCATTCTCATTTTTGGGCCAAGTAGATAATTTAATTAGTCTTCTAGTGAGAAGCCCATGAAAATATAATTTTCTATTCAGGAAGAAATTTTCAAGACGGCTGCCATGGTTGCCATACTGAACATCAGATATGCACCATTTTCATTTAGGACAAACCTGACTTCACAGCATGTCTTGAAAACCCCATGCTGATATGATGATCCATTTAGGTCAAACCTGACTTCACAGCATGTCTTGAAAACCCCATGTTGACATGATGATCCATTTAGGACAAACCTGACTTCACAGCATGTCTTGAAAACCCCATGTTGACATGATGATCCATTTAGGACAAACCTGACTTCACAGCATGTCTTGAAAACCCCATGTTGACATGATGATCCATTTAGGACAAACCTGACTTCACAGCATGTCTTGAAAACCCCATGTTGATATGTGATCCATTTAGGTCAAACCTGACTTCACAGCATGCGGTGGTAGTGAAACCCCCATGTTGATATGATGATCCATTTAGGTCAAACCTGACTTCACAGCATGTGGTGGTAGTGAAACCCCCATGTTGACATGATGATCCATTTAGGTCAAACTTAAATATATAATAACCGATTTAAGAATTTCTCATTTAATATGCATCAAGAACACATCTATGCTACTTCAGACTGCCACTGTTTACCTTCTTCCCCCTTTTATTCATATTTTTTTGTATTTTTGGAAAAAACTTGCAAAGTTTAAAAAAATTTGATTTTAACAAGCAATTTATTTTATTTAGTTTTATTGTTTTGTATTCACTGAGAGAAATTCTAGGTGTTTTCAAAAAATTTAAGGACTTTTCTATGATAAAACCAACTTTCATTTTTCAACAGTTGTATGGACCATGCAGCTGGACTGTGAACAGGATGGAGGACAACAGGACCAAATTAAGAGGACCATGCTGCGGGCAGTGGTAGTATTACACAGATAGCCTGGGCAAAGTATGGCATCTGCAAAATTGTCTGAGGTATACAATGACTAAAGAACATGTCATAAGAACTTTATATCACAGTTACAGTTATATCATAGTTACATTCCCATTAGTTGCCAATTCTTACAAGTATCTTCAGGCAATGACCAAAAACTGCATGAATCTGTTCCACATTCAGAGTCATGGACTTATGTGCAGAATAGGCCCAATGTACCCTCATGCAATTTGTAAGAGGGCTGGTGTGTGCAGAAAAACCCCAATGCGCCCTCATGCATGCTGTGAAAGGCAAATATGGGAGGCAACCTTTGTGACTTACAACACATCCTTTGACGATGCCAGAAAGTCTTGAACTTTTTTAAAGAGCTAAAAAAATTTCCCTTGTGTGCCTTTGTCTTTTGTATAACTTTTTCAGATGCCTAAACTAACTTTAGATGTATATAGCCAGGACTGTGCTGATGTGCCATTAAACCACATACTTGCATACCAGGGATACAGTAATTAAATTGGTAATGTAATTTCCAATTTTAAAAAAATTTACATTTTTCTTGACAATTAACATGAAAGTCTTATATTAATATAAAAATATTCAAATGGGATCTAACAAGCTGGGACAAATAAAGAAAACATTATATATATATATATATATATATATATATATATATATATATATATATATATATATATTAAAAATACCAGCAAATGTTTCATTTTCAGTTCCGGACTTGCAGCTGCTTTAATACTAGTATTATCCTTCTATGATTAACTGCTTTCCTCTCAAATTAATTATTTAAATACTACAGTTCTTCTTGCAGAATGCTGTACAACAATATTTCACCCTACAACAGTATTTCACTCCACTCTACCGTTTTTAAAACATAATAAATAACTGACAACAAGCTGTTTACAGCCTGGAAAAGGGGCCCCGAGTGGTCTAAAGCGCTCTCCGTTACGGATCACTGCCATCTCACCTCTGTCTGCGTGGGTTCGAGTCTAGGATTCGGCAAATGTGGATATGTGAGAAAGCTTGCCAGTAGCTTCTCGTGGGTTGGTGGTTCTTTCCGGGGATTTCCCGGTTTCTTCCTCCACCATTAATACTGGCCGCCATGTATAGCCTATCGTGTGCTGAAAAATGGCGTTAAACCCAACAACAACAACAACAACAGCCTGGAAAATATGTTAACACCTAACTGTCTGGCACTTCCAGTAAAGTTGAATAGTCAAATTATATTTCATCAGGTTTGCAAATAAGTCTTGAAGAATCAGAAATAAAAGTTAGCTGTTCTTCTCCTAATTCAAGCCTTAGATTCATTTTCTGTTTGAAAGGAATGATGTGTGACACCACAGAACAATAGTTAGAAACTACTTGATGTTAGACAGTGGTAATGTCTATAATACAGAGAGAGGGGTAAGTCTTCATTCAATTATAAAGAGAGAGGGGTAAGTCTTCATTCAATTATAAAGAGAGAGGGGTAAGTCCAGGAGATAAGCTTTCACAACTGTTTTGTGCTGTGCCTACAGTGCATTCAAACAAATGAAAAAACCAAACAAGCTTAATCAGCAACACCTCTGTCTTATAAAGACTGCAAATTTGACTCCTTTAAATTTAGCTTAGTCTAATGCAACACCTCTGTTGATTGTCCTATAAAGACTGTAAATTAGACTCCTTTAAATTTAGCTTAGTCTAATGCAACACCTCTGTTGATTGTTCTATAAAGACTGTAAATTAGACTCCTTTAAATGTAGCTTAGTCTGCAATACCACTACTGACTGTCTGAAAGAAACAATCTGTAAACTAGACTTAGTGATACCAGAATTTAACTTCGTTAAGGTGTTTATTTAGCATTTTACTGCATAAACAAATCAAATAAAAGTTGACATAATGAATTTTTACATATCCTATGCCTCTGGTTGCTCAGAATGTGTGGGTCAAAACTTCTGATCTACTGGACATGTCCAACAAGTACAGTGATTTAATCATTTCTGATACATAAATTCAACAAGAGTGTCAGAACTTGGATGACCAGGGCAACTGTATGCCAGTCCAATTTCTATCTAATTAGGATTTTACATTTTGATGATAGCTAAATGGCTGATTTCCCCGACATTAAACCATACTTAGGTAGCCTTATCTTTCCATGTTTGCATACACTGAAAGCCATTTTCCCAGTTATTATTCTTTTGTATTATTGTATGTTAGGCTGAAAGAATACCTATGCATTGGGATAAGGTGACCACTGATAACTAATAGCCTCTGGATATACTCAATGGTTCCCCTATGGCTCAAAGTCTACTACAATCTTCTACCTAATAACTTATTTATATAAATATAACAGAACAATTTTATGGACTAAAACTATTACCTACAAGGCATTCAAGTTCTAAACCATCCATCTTGAAATTTCATTAACTTGTACCTTAATTAGTCTCAAAGGAATGAAATAATGATAAAATAAATGAATGAAATAATGATAAAATAAATGAATGAAATAATGATAAAATAAATGAAATGAAATAATGATAAAATAAATGAATAATGATAAATAATGGAATGAAATAATGATAAAATAATAAAGGAATGAATAATGATAAAATAAAGGAATGAAATAATGATAAAATAAAGGAATGAAATAATGATAAAATAAATGAAAAGAAAGATAAACAGACTGCTCTCCATGGTCATATTTCAGAAATGAAAAGAAAGACAAACTATCCATCTTGAAATTTCATTAACTTGTACCTTAATTAGTCTCAAAGGAATGAAATAATGATAAAATAAATGAATGAAATAATGATAAAATAAAGGAATGAAATAATGATAAAATAAAGATAAAATAAAGGAATGAAATAATGATAAAATAAATGAAAAGAAAGATAAACAGACTGCTCTCCATGGTCATATTTCAGAAATGAAAAGAAAGACAAACCATCCATCTTGAAATTTCATTAACTTGTACCTTAATTAGTCTCAAAGGAATGAAATAATGATAAAATAAATGAATGAAATAATGATAAAATAAAGGAATGAAATAATGATAAAATAAAGATAAAATAAAGGAATGAAATAATGATAAAATAAATGAAAAGAAAGATGAACAGACTGCTCTCCATGGTCATATTTCAGAAAGTGACTTTTGGTTCATGCATAAAAATTTATCAAAACAAATGTTTGAACTGCCTATGACTACAAACTGGATTGTAAAAAAAGGTCTCTTGAAAAGCAGTAGAAGAGCTGGCAGTGGTCATTTGGAAGATTTTAATGCGACTTTTATCACATTGTTGTCAACAGTATGCCAAGGAAGTGGTCACCAAGTGCCTTCCCCAGGGACAAACCAAGGCAGCTGACCTGTGCTGATTTGTGGAGTCTCTAACCTTCAACCCTTGGATTACAAGTCTGATGGTCTACCAACGTAGTTACTTTGGCTCCCATTGTGGAGAATCAAAATCTAAGCGTACAAGTTTTACAATGAAGCGTATACAGGTTTGAAATTAAACCTATCTGATAATGTACCCATAGATATAACGACTGCTCACAACTCCAATTACAGGTATGAAATGAAACCTATCTGATAGTTCATCCACAGACTGCTCTCCACTTCTATTTACAGGTATGAAATGAAACCTATCTGATAGTTCATCCACAGACTGCTCTCCACTTCTATTTACAGGTATGAAATGAAACCTATCTGATAGTTCATCCACAGACTGCTCTCCACTTCTATTTACAGGTATGAAATGAAACCTATCTGATAGTTCATCCACAGACTGCTCTCCACTTCTATTTACAGGTATGAAATGAAACCTATCTGATAGTTCATCCACAGACTGCTCTCCACTTCTATTTACAGGTATGAAATGAAACCTATCTGATAGTTCATCCACAGACTGCTCTCCATTTCTATTTACAGGTATGAAATGAAACCTATCTGATAATGTACCACTCCTACTTACAAATGATGTGGATGCAAATACTGAGATTTCTTCTGCAGCAAACTCTGACAACCTGAAACTTAAGAAACTTCAACTGACCCATAGCAGATGGTATACAGGTGTTTTAAACCAATGACACTTGGATTACAAATCCCACAATCCCACATTCAGGCTACACCTAAAATGTGTGATCACAGGAGTCTCACAAACTGGGACTGCACAGCTGTGTACTTCCTGAGACTTAGCCATCATCTGAATCAAGAGAATAAGTACAATAATAGTTGTGTAATGCTGGTTGTGTGATAAATTTGTCTTTCCAATATGATCAAAATCATCTTGGCAGCTCATTTTTAATGACTAGCAATCAAGCAACAGCTGCTTCATGCCCTGTAGTACTTGTAATTGCTGGACAAGTGAGACAGCCCAATTTCCATTCAAATAAAGGCAGGACCTGACATTACAGCTGCAAATAAATGTCAACAGTACTTTAACTGTATGCTGTATTAATGAGACATATCAATACCCCAGAACCACTGATGACAAGATCACCATAATGCAAAAGGAGTCAACAGGAAACAACAAAATAGGTAAGCAATAGTCCTTCTAAGTGGGCAAAAAGAATATCCAGGAATTCAAATTAAGACTATTTCTTCCTTTTAACTGTCAAGTTTTGAAGCTATCTCTGCTTTTCTTCAGCAATATCAAGATTTTCAAAATTACCTGCTGTGCTATTCATACAGGATGTTAACTTGGCAACATTTTCTTTTAGGATAATGCAGACATCATCAGAAGCATTTTGGTGAAAAGCCCAATTGTCATATTCAGGAAAGTAGTGACAAATATAAGTTTCCGATGATTTTCAGGGCAGACATTTTGGATGTATGTCTGGTACCATTTTCATTTAGGATATACTAGGTATCGCAAGAAGTCTACTGGTGAAAACCACGGGCTGATATAGCCATCCATTTGTAGAGAGTAAAGATATAAATATTTTCAAGATGTCATTCCATTCAGGAGGAGTAGCAATAAGAGAATTTCAAGATGGCTGCAATGGTGGCCATATTGAACACAGATTGGCATTATTTACAAAGTAGACGAACTGGATATCATAAAAAGTCTTCTGGTGAAACCCCCTTCTTAGTATGTCTTTTCATGCAGTTTCAAGACAATCCTCCACAGTAGTTTAAGAGCAGCGATAAAAAACTTGCGCTAATGGCCATATAAATTATGGAAAACACTCTATCTCATAAATTCTTCTGGTCTACAGCCAGTACAGCAAAACAATAGCCTTAGATTTCCCTGGAAATCAAACTATACCGTGATGCCCTCCATAAGCCCTAATGTTAAAATATCATTTGTTACCTTTTCTGCATTGTCCACATATACATAGGATTTAAACAAAGAAATTGTTTATTCTTTTAAAAACCTTCTCACTGCCCTTCAGTGGAAAATATCAATTACAAAGTCGGAATATTCAATTTTTTTTATTCATAAAGCAAAATTAAAACAAAAAAACATAAATAAAGCCCAAATCTAAGGGACAGAAAATGACTGAAAAGAATTGTTACGCCTTAGCATGAAGTCTGTTTTCTCCCTCCATAGAGCTTTTTAATTTCTTTATAAACACATATATACAAAGGATGTTTGGAGGAGTTGTCCTTCAGTACATGGAAAGTCCCTTCTTTTTTAAATGGATTCTGTCTGTTGCCAAAACTAATCCACAATTTGTCACATATAAATGTTCTCGGTTTATAATTTGTTAATTCCAGTTATGGCATACATGTTCAATCACAGCACTAAACTCACCAATGCATGTGTAGGACATACACTGATA
Source organism: Megalonaias nervosa (assembly GCA_016617855.1). Lineage (NCBI taxonomy): Eukaryota > Metazoa > Mollusca > Bivalvia > Unionida > Unionidae > Megalonaias > Megalonaias nervosa. Next base: position 62,181 of record JAECUM010092960.1, read on the forward strand.
AGAAAGTCTGAGCATGGATTTGGATTTTTGAAGTATATGCTGCTTCGAATGTTACAAAATTGTTTTCAATATTTTTGTTGGTTCTAGCAGCACTTTTAATACAATACTGGCTCCTTTATGCCAAGGAATGTAATCCAAAGCCATTTTTTAAGGCCAAAGTGAAGCAGCCGACCTGGACTGGCCAGGAATTTCAATTATTGCCATCAAAACACTGATGATGGCATCACATTTTAGAAAGGTCATGTTTTCTCATGGTATTAAAAATACAGCTCTCTCATTATCAAGTAGCTGGATGAAAACTGAAAGTAGATTATTAAACAATCTGCAACCACAAACAAAATGTGTTGAAATAACAGACAAAACTGATCGCTTGGCTTAAGTGCTGATAGCAATTTAGCTGGCAGCCAGTTGATAATGAGAAGGATGAATATATAACAAGAGTTCTGCATTGGGTAGACAACTTCGCTTTAATCCAAGGGTTTGGACATCTGTCATTATATTTAATGATAGAGTTTCTGAATAGAAGGTTTTTTTTCCCCCCAAAATTATCATATTCATTATGTTTTCTGCTCCATCTTTCTACTACACACCAGTGTTTTACAGAAGACAAAGCTGCAACCTCTAAAATGGAAAGACACTTTGTTGACATTTGTTACAATTTTTCATTGAGTATTCCACTGTAGTC
>JAECUM010092961.1:0-101999 GCA_016617855.1 Megalonaias nervosa
AGTTCCAATTTAGAATTAATTTCAGCAAATGTATTTGTCCAAAGCCAGTTGTGTAGTTCTCCAGGGAAAATAATTATTTAAAAGGTAGACGAAGTACAACTATCCTCAAAACCAAAACACATGTTATTCTTCATACGTACGAACGAACAACTCTTTCCAGCACAAAAGAATACCTTCTTCTTAAGGTAATAGAAACTCTATAAGATGTTATGATGTGACTCTCTAAGATGTTAAAATATGACTCTCCAATATGACTCTAGACTAGTTCGCAGCTACTTGAGTATTTTAAAGCAAACTAATACGTCATTTCATGTACAAGCACGAAGAAACCATGGAGATTTCAAAATATTGCCAACGTAGTACAGAATGTCAACAAGTATTATTAGTAATGACCGTGGTCACAACCAATCATTTACATAGCTATTTCCGACTGTTTACTTAATATGACAAAACCGTCATGCAAAAATCGTGCTTACGCGAGTCACGTTTACGTTCTAAATAAACACGATGTTTCTAACAAAATATCAGACCCTGCGAACATAATCATCGTCATAATAATAATTATATTTAATGATATAAAAATTTAATAAAAATGAAATCAAAAGATTTAGAAAGAATTCAAATTTTAACACACATGTAATTTAACTACAGGGTCGTACCACCTCCCCCATAAAGAAAAAAGAAAGATTTATGTAATAAAGCTTTCATATTCTTACCAGATGTAAATTATACATGAGGTAAAACAATTACATAAGAACTCTTATGAATTATACAAAGGTGTATACGAAAATGATATTTCTATTCAAGGGAAAGTTCATCTGCAATTAAATTGTCTTTTCCTTTAATGTGCCTGATGTCAAGATTGTACTCTTGCAAAAATAAACTCAATCTCAATAGCCTTTGATTTTTATTTTTCATCCTGTCGATGAAAGTAAGGGGGTTGTAATCACTAAACACAACAACCGGAGAAGGAGCTGAGCTGATATAAACTTCAGAATGCTGTAATGCCAGTATTAAAGCTAAGCATTCCTTCTCGATTGTGGAGTAGTTTCTTTGGTGTTTATTTAATTTCTTAGAGAAATAACACACTGGGTGTTCTACACCATTTCTGTCATCTTGAAGCAAAACTGCTCCAACCCCAACATCACTTGCATCCACAGATAGTTTGACTGGTTGACTGAAATCTGGAGCTGTTAAAACTGGTGCACTTTCAAGCATGGCCTTTAATCTATCGCAAGCCACTTTACATTTTTCAGTCCAAAGAAACTTGTTTTTCTTTCTCAACAATTTTGTTAGAGGTTCAACAATATCAGAAAAATTAGAACAAAATTTGCGATAGTACCCAGCCATACCCAAAACTCGCATCAGTTGTTTTTTTACTGACAGGCACAGGAAATTCAGAAATAGCCTTGACCTTAGCATCTATAGGTTTAATTTGACCATGTCGCACAATATGTCCTAAAAAAAGTAACACACGCACGGCAGAACTCACTTTTAGATAAATTAATAGTCAGACTTGCATCCGTGAATCTGTCGAAGAACTTCCGAATCGTAGCTAGATGTTCTTTCCAGGTGTTGTTGTAGATGATGACATCATCAATATAGGCATCACAATTGTTTAGACCAGAAGTAATCATATTCATAAGGCGTTGAAAAGTACTTGGAGAACCATTCATCCCAAATGGCATTACTTTATACTGGTAGAGTTCATCTGGAGTCAGAAATGCTGAAATGTCTTTTGCTCTTTCCGTTAGTGGAATTTGCCAAAATCCTTTCAGAAGGTCTAATTTAGTCACGTATTTGGCATTTCCAATTTTGTCGATACAGTCATCGATTCTTGGCAATGGAAATGAATTGGTTTTTGTCAAACTGTTCACCTTCCTATAATCCGTACACATTAGGAAAATTTTATCCGGTTTCGGAACAAGAATGCACGGTGAACTCCAATCACTTTTACTGGGCTCTATAAAATCATTTTCCAGTAAACACTGAATCTCTTTTTTCATGTATTCCTGTTTAAAAGGATTCATCCTGTATGGGTGTTGTTTCATGGGTTTTGAATCTACTATTTCAACGTCGTGAAAAATTTTGTTTGTCCTTGTAGGCACGTCTGGAAACAAGTGCTCATATTCAGACAATAATTGTTTAAGTTCACGTTTTCTTGATTTTGTAAATGAGAAAGTTTCTGGTCTAGATTTTCCATAACTTCCGAATTCCGAAGATTGGTTGTTCCAAGATCAGTAGAATCAAACTGAATTCCTTCATTCAAATCCTCAGTTGGTGGGAGATATACAACTAAATTAATTGCATGATTTACTTGGCTATTTCTTTTAACATAATAAAACTCCACTAATTTACTTAGACTTGAGTAATAATATTACAATTTAACTCATTCATTTTCTTCTTTACTTTGTAAGGGCCATAAAATCTTACTTGAAGAAAATTCTGCAGAATGAGCAAGAGAGAATAGACTTTATGACAGGACTCAAAAATTCTCACACATCACTTTTAATTTTTCGCCAATTGAAGTGAGTCAAGATCTTGTGATACGTTTTATTTATCCCTAAATGACCAGACAGAGGAGTTTCATGGGCCAAACTAGGTATTTCCTGTCTGTAAGGTTTCGGAACCACAATCTGATATTTTACTGACCTTACGTCACGAGCAGGTACCTCGGGAGGTCTCCATTTTCTCATAAGAACTCCATTTTTAATGAAGTAACAGACAGGTACTTCAGTTGCTTCTTTTTCACTAACGGCCCGCTGAAACAAACAGGAGATCTCAGGTTCTTTCCCATGTTCGACGACAAGTGATTGTCGTTTGTCACCCTGATCAGATAAAAGAGAATGAGTATTCAAAAGAGGATCACTATGATCAATACCTTTTGACTGATCCAAATTAGAAGTGAAAGTGACCCCTTCAAAAGCCTGACCAATACATGTGTCAGCTAAAGGAATACATTCCTTATCAACATCATTCTCAAGAGCTTTCTTTGCCATAGCTCTGGTAACTGCACAAGCTGAGAATAAATCAGGGATTTCTTTTACAACAGGATCAACTTTCTGATCCAAAGTAGGCTTGTCAGTTACAAGTGGATTAACCACAACCTTGTCTCCAGCTAAGTCATTGCCTAGGAACAAATGAATGCCCTCAACGGGTAAATTAGACACTATTCCGACTGTCACAGGTCCTGAAACTAAGTCTGATGACAAATTAACAGAATGGAGAGGAACATTAACAAAGCCGCACTCTACTCCCTGAATGAGAACACTCTCATTAGAACAGGTCTTCTCAGAAGAAGTCAAAATACCTTAAACTAAAAGGCTCTGAGAAGCTCCTGTATCCCTTAAAATTTTAGTAGGGATAGGATTAGCCAAAACACCCAAGAGTGATATAGAACCCTTCGACCTGAATGGTTCAAAATTCTCCATAACACAATCAGACTGAGGTTTTTGAAACCCAACAAATGTATTGTTTTCAATACATGACCGTGACCTTGACTTCTTAGAAATAAGAGCATTTTGGATAGGTCTATCTTGATTCTGATTCCTATATTTCAATTTGAAGCAATCAGAAATGACTTGTCATTTTTTTCTTACAATAGGTACATTCTCAACAGACTTATCGCATCAGTGTCAGAAGATAACCTACCTGAGTCTCAATGTGGTTTTCGCCCAGACCGTAGCACTGCTGACATGATCTTCGCAGTAAGACATGTCCAAGAGAAGTGCCTGGAGCAAAACATGAATCTGTATGCCATCTTCGTGGACCTGACGAAGGCATTCGACACAGTCAACAGAGACGCACTGTGGGTAATACTCAACAAGCTTGGTTGTCCTCAGAAGTTTACCAACCTCATCCGTCTTTTCCATGATGACATGACTGGAGAGATTCTCTCAGACAGTGAACCCTCTGAGAAATTCCCCATATCTAATGGTGTCAAACAGGGCTGTGTACTCGCTCCGGTGCTCTTCAACCTCTTCTTCACGCAGGTACTGCTCCACGCCATCCGTGACCTTGACCTTGGTATCTACATTAGATATTGCCTGGATGGATCAGTGTTTGGTCTCAGACGCCTAGCTGCTAAAACCAAGACGCTTGAAAGTCTCATCACTGAAGCACTCTTTGCAGATGACTGTGCCCTCATGGCCCATGAAGAGATTCACCTACAGACAACTGTGGACAAGTTCTCTGAAGCCCCCAATCTGTTCGGACTCACAATTAGCCTAGGAAAGACAGAAGTCCTCTTCCAGCCTGCCCCAATCACTGTCCCTTCACAACCCTGCATCACCATCGGCGACACGCAGGTGAAGAATGTGGACAGCTTCAAATACCTAGGCAGCACAATATCCAATGATGGCTCCCTGGACAAAGAGATCACTGCGAGGATCCAAAAAGCCAGCCAAGCACTCGGACGACTTCAAACCAAGGTCTTGCAGCACAAGGATATACACTTGTCAACAAAGTTGAAGGCGTACAATGCAGTTGTCCTGACGTCTCTCTTGTATGGCTGTGAAACGTGGACTGTATACCGAAGGCACATCAGTCGGTTGGAACAATTCCACCAGCGCTCCCTGAGAGCCATCATGAGGATCAAGTGGCATGACCGAATCCCCAACCAGGAAGTCCTTGATAGAGCAAACACAACAAGTATCGAAGCCAAACTGATCCAGGCCCAGCTTCGTTGGACCGGCCATGTCATCCGCATGGATCAAAACAGAATCCCAAAGCAACTGTTCTTTGGCGAGCTAGTCCAAGGCAACCGAAACCAAGGCCGCCCTCACAAGAGGTACAAAGACAACCTCAAGACGCACATCAAATGGGCAGACCTTCGACCCCATCAGCTCGAGCTCGCTGCCTCAGACAGAAGTCACTGGCGAGTCCTGACCAGAAAAGTCAGTTCCACCTTCGAGGCTGACCGCCGCCAGCGTCTTGCTGCAGCCCGTGAGAGACGTCACAGAGCTGCGTCTCAGCCACCCCCAAGTACCGGTGTCCCATGCCCCACCTGCAACCGCCTGTGTTCATCGGAATTTGGACTCCGGAGCCACATACGCGTCCATCGTTAATGAGACTGCACAACATGTCTTCCTCGGTCCCCGAGAGACTACCAATTGATTGATTGAGTAGACTTTTATTTTCAAAATCTTTCCTTACATGGAAGGTATGAAAACCAGTCTAGCATCGCAAGAGACCATCATGGTGGTGGAAAAGCGTAGCCGCTTATCGGATTACCTAGCAAACTTTAAACGTTGTTAGATTGAGTGATACATATATGAAATAGATAAGAAAATTACTTATTTTCTCAGAAATTGTGAGTATTCAAATCGTTATGTCTTTAATCTGCTGAAAGACAAAATAAAAATATGGCGTTGATGAAATGTGACCTGGTACTCGCGATTTGCATTAGGCCTTACTAGTCGCATGAGTACACAAATCTAACAACCCACATTTTGAAATGCTGTTGAGAAAAATAAAAAAAACCCAAAACAAATGAAAGTCGTATACTGGTTGTAAAAAAAATACAAAAATGAAGGAACACAAAAGTTTCCATATTTATATATTCCGAGAACAACTGCTGGAGTTTTGTTGTATCACGTGACTAACACGTAGAGATATGCTTTCTGCTTCATAAATCAGACTGGCCAGATTGCTGGGTTTTACAAAAAGTATCTCACTTTCATTTAATATAATTAAATTTCTGTACGACAACATTTACAATGAGTTTGTTGTTGATGTCACGTGACTATTGGGCTTCCGATGTCGTCGTTTGAGATTTGTGAAGTCATGTGACCAGTAATGCAAATGGCAATAACCGGGTCAGGTTTCATCTATGTTGTAGTTTCGTCTAGCCTGTCAGCGGATTAAAGACATAACGATTACAATACTTGCCATTTCTGAGAAAATAAATCATTTTCCTATCGATTTCATGCAGGTATAAGTCGATATAACGTACGTTTAAATTTTCCATGCCCGCTGGTAAGCGACTACCATATGTCGCTACCGCGCGGTTGCGGCAAATTCCAAATTTTCGATACGCAATTGCAATGACCCCCACCCCAACGTAATGTCCAAATATGAAAAATGGGGTGGGAATATTCGGAGGAAACCCGGATTAGAAAACGGACTGCTATTCGTTTTAAGCCAAATTTATAATCTAAATTGTTGAATCTCAGAGCTGAAATGAGAAATTGTCGTCCTTTGTATTATATATTAAAAACCCATTTGAGCCCTCGTGTCAATACAGGTTTTGGGACTGGTTTAACGAATTACAATAAGACAAGTTGATTTTACAGAAGATTTAGTCCTTGTTTATATAACAGTGTATACTTTTGAAAGTCTTTTGTCAAAATTTAAATCAACCCTTTTGAAAATGCTTTTTAAATGATGGATTTTAACCAGATAGTCTTAAGGAGATTAGGTTGTTTGAAAAATCTTGTTAGGAATTTTATTGGCACAGATAAATTCAAGGTTAAACTCTTTTCGTTACAAGACAAGATTCTAATTATTTGCGTTTATTGTTTTTTTTTATACTGTAATAGGAAATGTTTACTTTCTATAAGATGCATATATATATTGCTATAGAATTCTTTAGAATTAAAGGTTTAAAGGAATGAAAACTGATTTATGCTCATTATGTTGTTCCCACTTGGCAACATGATGCAGGTCAGCAAAATAAAGTTAGAATTTTTTTTCTGAAAATTGAAATGATATTACGTGCCAATTTACAGGAATATATAATCAAACTTGTTTTGTGTGATACATTTTGTGGCTTTGTACATGATCATCTTTTCTTTCTTAGATGTTTTGGAGAGTCTTGAAAGAGAATCATCTTTACATTTAGAAAATGCATGTTTTATAATCTAAACTGTTCTTTAATTCCATTCCGTAATGGTCATACATGAACCTTGAAAAAATTAATTTCATCCTGGAAAAACCCTGGAAATGACCTGGAAATTTATCTTTCGAAAAGCGTGGGAACCATGCTGACAGGTTTGATAATAAGTAAGATTTAATTAAACGTAGTCAGTATGCTTAAATCATGAAGATCTTGGATGAGTACAGTTATGAGCAAGATCTATAAATGAGTTAATGAGGTGATCTTGCATATGATTGGCTGAGCTTATTACCACTTGAGAGACTGTATTTCTGATTTTGAATAAACTTGGAATATATGCTAATAGTATTAAGATTTTGGACAAATTCTGTATTTAGCAAGATCCACTTACGCATGTATTAAGAAGGTGATTTTGCATCTGATTGGCTGATCTTGTTACGATCAAGAAATCCACATTTCTGACCCGATTTTAATCAAACTTGAAATATAAAATTGTGCATGAGTTTGATAATAAAGGGTAGTCATGTTGTTGTTTTTGTTATCAGGTTTGATGCCATTTTCAGCATAAGATAGGCTATACATGGTGGCGAGTATGATTGGTGGAGGAAAACCCAGGAAAACCCTGGGAAGAACCATCAACCCACGGGAAACTGCCGACAGGCTTTCTCACGTACCCACATTGGCTAAGTCTGAGACTCGAACCCATGTGGACAGGTGAGATGGCAGTGATCCATAATGGTGAGTGCTTCAGACCACTTAGCCACTCTGGGCCAAAAGTAGTCATGTAGTCATTGCAGTGTTAAAGTGCATGAAACATTTGGTTTTATTATTATCACATGTATTGTGCATTATTTTATGGTGTTTAATATATTCATTGCTGTTATTCAGAATTATTTTGTGTTTTAGCTTTTAATAAAAAATACCCCAACATACTTTTCTCCTAAAACACTTCCAGATTTAATTATGAAGAGTAAAGAAACCCATGGCCTTAATGCAAACAGAACTATTATAATTTCACATTAATGAGTGAAGGTCATGTGACTCTGAAGACAACAAAATGACTAGGACCCTGTCTATCATGTATGTCTGTTTTGTAGTATGATAGACAGGGTCCTGGTCAGAATGGGTCATGGGGGTAATCTGAGGTAATTTTGTCACTCGGTATTAGGTTTTTCCTTCAGATTATTGCTTTTTTCAACATCAAGCTCGTGTTGAGCACCTGTGATGTTACTACAAGTATTTGTAGAGTTGGAATTTCATCATGTAATGTAGTGATCTTGTACACATACCCATGTTACTATGAATATTTGTAGAGTTTCATCATGTAATGTAATGATATTGTACACATTCCCATGCTACTATGAGTTAGCGTTAGGGTTATGACTTTCACTAACTTATATTCTCAAGACATAATTGATTAATAGAACGAAGTCTCTGCCCTGAATTTGTTCAACACCATTCTCTCCTATAGTGCAAACTGTATTTTCATGTAAAAAATAATTTTCCATAATGGGTTAGGCCAAAGGCTGTGTTGAAAAGAGCTAATTGTTCCTGAATCCTGAATTTGTCAGTTCCATTAACAAATACACAGGTTGAATTTTCAAACTGTGCAAGTTTGAGATGCTGTTTGCAATAATTATAAAACATTTTTCCTTTTAAGTCAGCAGATTCAAGCTAGGAATAACTATGAACTTAATATGGCAAAATATTTGTCAGTCTCTTAGTTGTGTCATATTTAACATTTTTTTGCAGCCACAGAGTCTGGCTTATGTCTTTTTGAAGAAAAAGTTACCTTACACTCAGTGGCAGTATTACAATTTTCACATGATTTTTCCTTCTCTGAATCTTCCTTCATAACTTCCTTGAGATAATAAGTGATTTCATATTATCAACAAGTACCGGTAAATATGTCTTGTTTTGTCCTTTAAATATGAACAGAGACAGTATTTAATTAATTTCATTGTATCACTTCAAATGCAGTATCAGGCATGGAAGGTAATCCTTTGTAGAATAAATTAAAACTTAAAGAATTATCACTGCCATTTAATTATTTCATTAAGGGAACCGAAACTTATGTCGGTAAAGTGCCTTTCATTAATTTGATTGGATTGATTGACTCACTGAATTAAAATCAAACAATAAGTCATTATTGAGGATCTGGTTTCAGTACACACAATACAGTGAAGCCATTTAAAACACTGCCAATGAATCATACTGGTATTTCACATCTTTTTTGTGGTCACTAATTTGGTTGCTTGGCCCAGTATGCAGTCAAGCAGTAATAGAACGTGCACACATGCAACAATTATCACTGACCAGTAGTTCTGATACAGGTTGTAAATAAATATGTGGAAAGGGGTAGAATCAAGTATTCAGTATGCCTGGGGGCGTTCATGGCCAGACGAATGTAGATAAAGTGACTATGGAATGAAAATAAGCACTTGCTTGACTTTTTTTAAAGTAGAATAAGAGCCATGGACTAATGACTTGGAAAATTTTACTTGCCCAACCCTGAAAATGAACGATCTCCAACGTCTGGCTGTAGGATTCACTCAGCCCTGAAGAGTCTTTTGAGATGATGTAGTATCTCCCCATTCCATATGTAAAGACATCTACTGAAAATACCCTATGATCCAGCATCTGCAAATTTTATACTACTTAAGCTAATACCCTATGGTTTTGTGTGGTCAAATTATATTCTACTTACATCACTCTTGTTCCAAGGCAGCTGTTATGTATATCTATACTGTGTGCTTAATATTTGTCTGTGATTGAGGGCAATGCTACCTGACTTTTGTAATGGTTCTAAGAAGTAAACAAGATGTTTAATTGAATTTGAGTTCAAGACCTGGGTTTTCCCTTGGAAATTTTCTTGTGTCTTAGGTCAAGTAAAATTATTATATAAAGGATTTGGTAAACAATTATTCATTCCTGTTTTAAGATCAGGCTGTGGAATCAGTTATAGTTGTGTTCAGATATAATTTGAGAGGAATTATTTATTTATTGGAATTACATAGTGCTTATTGACTTTTTGGACTAAAACGCTACTTCGGGATTATTGAGAACTCGTTCAAAGACATTCAGGATTATATCATTGTGTTACATCAAGACATTCAAGACTCTTGGTACATCAGGACCTTTAAAGTTATTAAATTCATTCAGAAAATTCTGTACTTTGGGACTTGTGATAGAACAGTTAGGATTATTTTGGATTTAATTCAGAATACTGTGTATTTTAAATTTTCATTTGTATTCTAGGGAAATAAATTATTTGTTTATTTTACTAAACTTGTTGGTTTTGCTTCTTTCTGTTACATACTTTAAGACCATAGAGTCATAACACAACATATACAAATTATTAAATACTGAAAATTATAAATATGCAAATGCACTTCAATGCAGCTTGCTTGACATTAGACCAACAACTTGTTCCGTACCTTCTTTTCTTCATGACATGTCTGGTGGTGGAGAACAATTGTATCAAGACATGGATGGCATGTCAGTTTTGTTATGAAGGCAAATGATCAGGCTGCTTGCTACTAATTAATAAATTTATTTTTACTGACCTTTGTATCCAGACAGTAAGTTTAATCCCTCTATGACATTAAATCCTTTAGAACACACTCTTTCTTAGAATTAATCCCAGTAAGAACAGACCACCTGTTTATTCAGCAACTGTTGACTTTTGGATTTGAATTGCTGATGCATGCATGGAGAGCAGCATCACACCAAGGCAAATGCAATGCATTTTAACTGTCTGAGCATTGGCAGTTTCAAGTGATATGGGTTTTGTTATATGATTAAGATGTGTTGTTCACACGGTTGTTCTCTGTTGCCAGTTATGTCTGAAAAAAATAGAGAACAACTTGTTGGTCCAGCTTGATGTGTACAAAGTTAAAAACCAAGTATTTATGGACAAACAGACAGACAGATGGACATAGCAGTACCTATATTCCACCTTATTACATGCCAGTGGTGTACTGGTTATAAGTATTGGAAATTTATCATCATTTGAAAGTGATGTGTCTGAAAAAGTTATGGAGATTTGAAGTATCAGTTTGTTTCCTTTTTTTTGTCCAGACTGAAGATAACATGCAAAATTGCAATGGCATGTGTGCATCATATGTGACACACTGTACCTATGTGTGCATCATATGTGACACACTGAACCTACATAATTATGCAAATTGTATATATCCTTGGAGACACGTTCTCTATTATTTGCTCTGATAATTTCAGAGTACATTCTCATATTTTGTAACATTTAGTCCAGTGGTGTGTGATTTGCAAAGAGATTACACAGAGTTTAAAATCTTCAGTTCTCTTACATTTTCAATTTACTTGAGACTTTATAAACCATGAAATGAGATGTAATTCAGGTGCATTTATTTGGAGGTTCTTTGTGCTGATTACCTTTGTGCAGATGTTGGTAACTTTCAACAACAAAAATGTACTGCTTGCTTTCCCATTGGATGCTTTAGGAATTTTTATTTGCCTTGATTTTTTTTGGTCCCATTACTAAATTGTGCATTTATCCGAAGCATTCATGTTTATACATGGTGATATTTACAATCTCAACTGCTGCACTTTCCTCATGAAATTCTGTGACCATATTCTTGTACAAACTAAAGCAAAACTATCTATCTGTTTTACAGGTACTCTAATGTAAACAACCTGAAGTATTTGGAAGAACATGATGCTGTCATAGAAGAGATCAAATTCTTCAAGGTATATACAATAAAAACAATGATTTGGCTTCCAAACATAAATAAAATATAATATCATGATTTATGCATCAAGTAGATGTATATACCATGATAGCTGGGATTTGTTCAGTGTTTTATATATATATATATATATATAGAGTGTGACCCCACTATAGCATGCTCAGTTATAACACGAATTCGGATATAACACGGTCGTGGTGTGGCTCCTGAAATTTCATATACATGTATTTTTCTCGTACACGAAAAAAAATTCTTTCTTATAAGTACGAAAAAAATTTTAAAAAAGTATCATTTTAAGGAAGAGATCGCGTATGAATAATACAAGGCGATCGTGGCATGGCTCCTGAAAGTTTATATGCATTTTTCTCATACACAAAAAATAGTGTTTTCTTCTTAAAGTACGAAAATTAACGTGTAAACAGTTTATTCAGGAATCGCACAGGGCTTTGCCAATGTTGCAAATTGCGATTTTATTTTTTCCTTATTGGCGGCAAAATATATAGAGATTTTTTTTATTGGCGACATTGTTGGCTGTTTAAACTTGTATGTACAACCATTGGTTTGGAGTGGAGAAATTCAGAGGCCCCATGAAAGGAAGCCGTAAAGTTGATATAAAATGCACCGAAATTTATCTATTGTAACATAAACAAATTCTTTGTCCATATTGACAAGCCATCTTAACAGTGCATTGTTATATCATAATCCGCATATGTTGACATCTAGCATGAGTACTGTTTGTTTTGAGATATCTGCTTTTTTTCTTCAAATTTACATTTCTGGTAGCGGAGATCAACCGCACGAGGCATTATCTCATAATCTGTTTTTCGTCGGATTTTCGGCCGCTCGCTAGTAATTAATATATTTACATAGACTGACATTTGTATGTGGATGATAAGAAAAATTCCTCATCTTTCGCTTTGAATTAAATCCTTCAGAACATTCACATTTTCTGTAGTAATCCCTGTCATCAGATCAGAACACTTGCGTCTGTATCGTCGATTGACCCTTTCTTTAAGTTTCTGAGGCATGTGTGTAAGGCAGCATCACTCCACTACCACAAATGTAAAAGCAAAAAAAAAAACAAAAAAAGAAATAAAAAAAGAAAAACAAGCTCTCACTTGTCTATTCAATAGGCGGGAGGAACAGTAACTACAATTGACCATACAACGGCCAATTCATTTTAAAAAAAAAATGTACCCAGATAAAATAGGAGCTGAAATTTCAAAGAAAACATTACCTTTGAAGCACCGATTGTTATGTAAACATACTAAGCAAATGAGTAAAAAGCCAGTCTCAATCATGCAATATAATGTTTTGATGTTGCCGCCACAATAAGAAACGGGCATTTGTTTGGTTCTCCAAAGCTGGAGAGATAGATATTGTTAGAGCAGACAACTATATCAAAAAACCAAGTAGTTAAACTGTACTGTAGAATTTGGAGAGGTGGACCGAACTTTAATAGATATATTTTAGATATAAACAGTAGTTTGCCAAAATGATTAGTATTTAATTATTATGCTACTGAACTAACCTCACCCAGAAGCCAGAAGGAGAAAGCCCTGTAGTCAGATATGGTAGAGAACCACATGTCACAACTACATGTATTAGAATGCATTACATGGTATAGGACAAATTCTACATAAATCTATTGCATCTGTTGCATTACCATACTGAGACTAATACATATAGATGAAAAAATGTTTCTGCATGAATCCAGTCAGTTTGATCCTTTTCAGTGACAGTAGTTGTATTATTTCTCAATAAACTTTCATTTTCTGTATAAAGGTGACTGATCTGTTTTGAAGACATTTTCCTGTTAAGCTTTCAACACAAGATTAAATCTACATTGTTTCATTTGATCTGTTTACAGACCAATGCCAATGGAGCTTCAGTTCCTTAAATGTAGTTTTTAACAGCACAATGTACCAGAGAAATATTGAAAAATATCATATTTTGAAACTTGATAATGTTTCATATGGTCTGAATCAATCTATAGTATGTTCTGGGTCAGCCAGGGTCTGATTCCGCCTGCACCCACAATGAATGGAGACAAGTAACTATTATGGCTGTATTCCACTTTTTGAAATATAACTGAAGTTGACATGTATTATATTTAACTTTGGGTCAAACTCCAACTTGGTGTATTGGTTTCTTAAATGAAATTGTCATAGATGAAGCATGGCATTGAAAACTTGGAACACATGAAAATACACATACATGCACATTATAGAGAAGTTTGCAAGTTTATAAAGCACACTGTATCAAGGGTTAACATGAAAATTTGCAAATTCTATTTTTGACATATTGCCGTGTCTTTTTCTTAATGTATTTTTATACTGGTTTGCAAGAAATGAATTTAAATTTTCATCTACTTCAGAGCAATGGAGGGGGTACAATTGTTGAGAATACAACAGTTGGAATCAAGCCAGACCGTCGGTTCTACAAGGAGATCTCACAAAGGACTGGAGTCAACATTGTATCTGGCACAGGTAATATAATGACCAAACCGTATATAATTTTTATTTTTTTTCTTGCAATGATCTCTAGCACATCTGCTGTGATGAAAATTTTCTAAAATGTTCACCTGTTTGTTAAGTTTAGATGGCTATAAGGTGAGCTTGTTCTATAGCTCTGTGCCCATCATGCAGCTATCAACAATTGCTTGTTTGCACTCTATAGGCCATATTTCTGATTTCTTAACCTGTTACCACCCTGGAAGCCATATTTTTGTATGATCTTATTACAAACTGGAATATGGATATATATCAGGACAGGATCTCGAAAAAGGTTAATAATTGGTGACATCCACACATTCATGTGGTGATATTGCATCTGATTGGCTTAGCTTTTACACTCTGGAAACCGGATTTCTCTTATAATTTTGATTAAACTTGGAATATAAACTTATATCATTATGATCTCAGAAATTTTTGATAATGAGAGAGATCCTCTCATTTTAATGATGTGGTCTTGTATTTGATTCGGCTGAGCTTGTTACCACTTTGGAGACCATATTTAAGATCCAGGTTTGATCAAACTAGGATATGAACTTGTATCATCATCATCTCTAGCAAGATTGATAATGACCAAGATCCATGCATATTAATGAGGTGATCTTGCATCTGTTTGGATCACTTTATCAACAGTCATGACTGTGTTTGTGATCAGAGTTTGATCCAAGTCATTAGATAGTTTTATATCATCCAGATGATTTTGATTATGAGCAAGATCTACACATTTTTTTTGAGATAATATTGTATCTGATTGGTGGAGCATGTTACCATCCTGGAGACTGAAGTTAAACTGGATGTTTGTCTTACTTGGTAAATAGACTTATATCCTCA
Organism: Megalonaias nervosa; assembly: GCA_016617855.1. Taxonomy (NCBI): domain Eukaryota; kingdom Metazoa; phylum Mollusca; class Bivalvia; order Unionida; family Unionidae; genus Megalonaias; species Megalonaias nervosa. Next base: position 14,907 of record JAECUM010092961.1, read on the forward strand.
TGGTCTTCAGGAGATTCTGTAACAAGTGGGATTTACTCATAATATTGGAACTGATTGGCTGTGCTTATTACTTCTCTGGAGAATATTTCTAGAACAGTTAGGATAAAATTTGGTACATAGATTTGAATCATCAAGATCTTGAATGAGTTTGATTGTGATCTTGACCTGTGCATGTTATGCCTTTGTTTTTCAAAGGAATGTTGATCGGACTAGAGTGAAAACTGTAAAAGCAACATGATAGAAGTTTTTCGGAAGTTAGAAATATTGGGTTATGATGTTTAGTAAATGTATAGAACAAAATATGCTTTTCATTATGTTCTTTGTAACTGTCCTTTGGGAGGGGTAACATTTCTATCAAATTTGATATGAATTACACCACCTCCTAAACCCCAACCTAATTTCATGAATACTGACCATTTCCTTATTTGTGATAATGTTAAAAGTAGTGTCTAAATGCTCAATTATCTTTTTTTCACTTCTGATCTTATGTATGATTGCTAAAATAGCTAGAATTACACTGCTAAATATATGTTTTATTGAGTGGAAGGGATGAGATAAATCATGGTGTGTTCTACGTCAGCAGCATGCCCATCTTTAAAAGTCAATCTTCATGTCAGCAGCATGCCCATCTTTAAAAGTCAATCTTCATGTCAGCAGCATGCTCATCTTTAAAAGTCAGTCTTCATGACAAAAATTGGTACATTTCAGTAATGCTTATTTACTGTGACTGTCTTGGCTTAGTCACAAGCAACAATAAACTGAGGTTCCGTTAGAAGGAATGAATAAACAAAAATGATACAAAATTTTTCATAAGATGTATGTGTAGACTTTGAGGTTCAGAATAAGTGTGTGTGTGTGATTTAGATTTTTAATGTAGCTTTAACACTTTTTCATTCATACGCTACAGTGTCTGCATTGTGGCAGTTTATAGAGATATCTAGCATGGGGCATCATGCCACATACGTTTAGCATCATGTCCCACCCAGTTACATTATACTGACACCAGACTGACCAGTCCTAACACTAACCTCTAATGCTGAGCTCCAAGCAAGGCAGCTGCTAGTACCATTTTTACAAGTCTTTGGTATGACTCGGCGGGGAGGTTCAAAATAATAAAAAAAAGGAACAAAAATGATGTTCTAAATCTTGCTGATCAGATGATTCTTGTTTACTGAGTAGGTTTCTATGTTGAGCCTTTTCGCAAGGATACTGTCGACATGACAGTTGAGATGATGGCAGATGTAATGATGAGGGATATCTTGAATGGCTGCGAAGAAACGCCAGATATTAAGAGTGGAATTATTGGGGAAATTGGCTGCAGCTTTCCCCTGGCAGGTAAAATGAGATTGGATAGACATGGTTATGAGTTAATATTTATGTTTAAATTTAGTACAACCCAACAAATTAATTGGTGAAGTTTTGCCACTCAAAAACTGAATTGTAACTTGTACTTTAGTTATGATTCCTAGTGTAAATTACATCCTTTACCTCCTTTTCTGAATGTATCTGTTTGAATCCAACAGGAGATTAAAATTGAATGATCTTCCCTTTTCTTGATTTAAATTTTCACATGTGAAGGAAATGTTAATGTTGGTAATTAACAAGTCTTGTAAATTGGTTAGCACATTTGGAAAGAATGTGGGTCTATATCTTCTCTTCAACAACAACAACAACAAATATGGCCTCACCACACATCAATATTCATCACAGAGAAATGAAAGAAATAGTTTTTAACATGCAGCTACAGAAAACAAGACTTCTACTACGTGCATTGTGTCACCTGTCAATAGAATTATGATGCTGCTTAAGCAGGCAAGAGAGGTATTATGACCTAGAGGTTTAAACTATGTAACAAGAAAGAGCGACAACCAACAAGTCTTTTATAAAATATAATTTTTTTCCCTTAAAATACAAAAGTGAAAGAATTAAAAATAACTTAATGGTTAATGAATTCCTAAAAATCCTAGAAGTTGTATCAGTTCCAATAGATCCAGTTAATCCAATACGTTCCAAAGGTATTTCGAATGAAAGCAGTGATGTTCTTATGTACCAACACCACAAAAGAATTGAACTGTTTTTAAATCCAAATTTCCTTGAATGTTTCACAGTAAACAATAGAAATATAAATGTCCTTGAATGTTTCATGATAAATCCATAAAGCTATTGTGTCTGAATGTCTCTGAATAAATGGTACAGCATGTAGTTCCAGCAAATGATATAAAATTAAATAAATCAAACTATTCAATGAATCTCTTCCAAGTCCAGTAATAAATGTCAAGAATGAGAAATTTTATATAGGAAGATTACATGCAGTAGCAATACAATAGAAAATGAAGCTTTAAAATGAATCACATATTATTTCAAAACAGTCAAATTCAGTAAACAAATCAGCTGTTCCAATCTAGTCAGTCAGGAACTAGGACAGTCTGACCTTTCTATCAGTACCAATGTCTTTGTTGGATCACATGATGTTATTTTGAACATATTGAGTATATTGACATTGGATGTTTATGAATGAACAACATAATACACATTGTACATGATACAACTTGTCTTTAAAATGCAGGCTACAATATTAGAATATTAGCATTAAAATTGTCATTAACTAAATGACCCCTAATAAAAATCATTATTTTGAAAATAATATACATGGTATAGATATACATAACACAGGGTATTGGATGTACTGTCTTAGAAATCTGGTCTAAATGAAAACTGCATAGAACCAGATATGCCATATCATAATGCACCACCAGATCTGGATCTCTGCAGTTTGTTAAGTATATACTACCCTTGCATATCAGGATACAAACTTCAGACATGTAGTGACATTATTCCTAAGTTTTAGTTGAATACAACAACTGATGTATAAAATGTATAATTGGAAAGAAATGTCAACAAAAAATTCTATGTTCATGCTGCCAGCTCTGAAAAATTATACCTATCTCTCCAGTCACAGGTAAGACAATTAGCTTGATTGAGTAGGAATTCCATTATTTTCACTCCTTTATTACATGGACAACAAGAAGATAGTCATCTATATCCCAGGCTTTGCCAAAATGTTAGCAGACAGATTTGTCAAAGATTTCCTGTACAGAATGTTTGGAGACAAATTTGTCAAAGATTTCCTGTACAGAATATTTGGAGACAAATTTGTCAAAGATTTCCTGTACAGAATGTTTAGAGACAGATTTGTCCAAGATTTTCTGTACAGAATGTTAGGAGAGATTTGTCTAAGATCCTTAAAGGATGTTAGGAGACAGAGTTGTCAAAGATTTCCTGTACATAATATTAGAAGACAGATTTGTCAAAGATCCTGTGAAGGATGTTAGAAGACAGATTTGTCAAAGATCCTGTACAGGATGTTGGTATTTACATTGTTCGCATGAAAGCCATAGGTATTGTGTGTGCACTTGTTTAATTTGTGTTGAATTCATTATTGGTAATTAATAAACAAACAAAGGGATGAAATTCTGAAAATATTTGACTAAAGAATTATGAATAGCAAGAGGCACATCTAAGACAATAGTCTAATATGTGTATAAAGTTTTATAGATATCTCGTGAACCATTTTAGTTTTACTTAGAAAACCATAGTGTGGATAATTGCTGCCAGAACAAACAAATGGACAGAAACAATAATGAAAATGAAAATTTGTGAATAGCAAAAGACACATATTGACTATTTGTCTAATGTGTGTACCAACAGAAATGTCCTTAGTAGTTTTGGAATTATGCTGTTGTAATGAAAGTGTGAATGACTGGATGGATGAACTGACAAATGGATGAAAACATTGCAAATATTGAAACTTGAGAATTGTGAATGGCAAAAGGAACACCCACACCACTGGTTTAATGTATGTACCAAATTAGGGATTTTACAAATATTTTTAAAGGCTGAGTGGAAAATTGAACTTGCCCTTGGGAAAATTGAGCTAGCCCCAAAAGTGGTCCTGTCAAAAATGTTTCAAAATACTGTAGCTAGATTAAGAGAGAGAGAAAAGTTTTAACAACCAATAACAGAGCTGCAGTAATTAAATTTTAATCTTGTTTTCATACATAACATTATTCTTTATCTTTCCAATTAAAATTAAAATGATCATGAAGATTTAATTATGCATCCAGTAGGAAAGAAAGGTTAAAATAAGTCCATCAATGAAATAGTCATAAAATTATCAATGATTTCACTTTCTCATGTTCTTCTAAGGTGTGTTATGTCCACTGATATTTGACAAGGTGACATTTGAGATTGATAACACTTATTTTTATCCATTTAATTGTTTGCCAGGCAGTGTTTCCAGAGTGATTACCACATAAACAACAGATCATCAGCACCATGTGTGGGTGTTACATTTTCAGTTCATTGATCATGCTTACAGTGAAATCCTGGTGTTTAATTGTTAGCGATGAGTGCCTATATTTCCAAACACAACTGTCTGTGAAATTTCACAAGTTTTATAATTAACAATTAACACCTTACTGTCTCAAAGACGGCGATATGCATCAAAACAATCTTTAGACTCGGCCAGTGAATAAACTGCTAAGGGTAGGTTAGGGACCTCAATGTTGGCCAATCCCAGATATTTACAGATATTACAATTAAAATGTAACTGACAAGTTGGCATATCAATATTTATTCCTGATTTATCAAAACTGGCTTAAGTTAGTAAATATTCACATTGTCATGCCTGTGCGAGAAAATGCTTGTAATCTTGACATTGACTATTACATTGAAATGCCTATTTTGGCATTACAAATGAAACACTAACACTACCCAACTCAGTTTTTTTTATACTTACCCATGGGCATGTGACTTTGAAACTTGAGCTTGCTGAAGCTGAATTTGAGCTTGTCCTGGGAGTCAGGCAAGTTGATTTGTAAATCCCTGACCAAATTTTATAGAATACTGAAACAGTTTTGGAGTTTTGCCCTGGACACAAAAGTGTAGATGATTGATGGATGCACGGAGAAACAGAATCCACTTCTTTATCTTCCCCATCTTTAGTGGACAGAGGTACAATATAAAGCTCATTTTTCCAGACAGTGAACGGAAAGCTGTGCAGGCTGCTGGGCATGTGCAAAAAGAATTGGGATGTCCAGTAATATTTCACCCAGGTCGTAATCCTCATTCTCCAGGGGAGATAACTAGGCTGTACCAGAAGCTGGTGGAGATGTTGACAAATTAGTTATGTCACATCTAGATAGTATGTATCATTTTACAATAAGCACATACATTCATGCCAGTAAACTGACTGAAAAACTTTTTTTGTGCAAATACATTCCAGAATTGGATCTTAATATCAATATCCAGTCACTTACGATTTTTCTATCCATTAGTAAGAGAAGTAAATGTCAGAAAATCTAACAAAATACCATGAATTCTTTATGCTAATTATAGATTTGAAGTTTAACACTTATTTAAATTATTTGTGTCTTTGCTTTTCAAACTTCTTTTTTCTAAATTATGTTTTGGCTTTATAAAAATGATCGCATTCAGTCAGCGTGTTGTAACTTTTAAGTTTGACTGAATTATAAGCATGTGTATATTCACTTTCTTCAGATTCGTGACTCATCTATTTTAGGAACAATACCCACAATACCTGAGTTGCTAGAGTTTGCAGAACTAGGGGGCTACTGTGAGTTTGACTTGTTTGGGATTGAACTGTCCTTCTACCAGATGAATGAGAGTTATGACATGCCCAGTGACATGGAGAGAATTCGCAGAATCAAGGGCCTGTTGGAGGCTGGCTTCGGTGATAAAGTCCTGATATCTCATGATGTCCACACCAAACACAGGCTTGTGAGTTTGATTATTCATGTTTTTCACATAATGCCATCACTAGCATTCATCCATTCAGAATGCACTAATTGCATCTATTCATTTGTATAGGTGTTTCTCTCATTGGGCCCTTGGACATTGATGGAAATAAATCTTTTCTGAGTTCCATTTTTGTAAATAGACCAAATCTGTATTCCAAATATCATATTTAAGTTTATTCAAACACAATCTGTGTCCCTATGAAACAGATGCCCGTGCCAATATGATGCAGCTAGAAGCAAAGATCTAAGTGAAACAGGGGCCATAAAACCATAAATTATGATGGGAAACAGTGAAATCAAATATGAACAAGGGCATCTCAATGTAATGTATAGGAAATGAGGAGACCCAGTGCTATGCAGGGTAAGCAAGGAATCGTAATCAAGAAACAATCCCATGATGCAGAGACACATTTGAATAAGAGAGAAAGACAATTTGAACTGAATATTTAAATTAAATTTTGATTCATTATTGCATCTTTAAAATACAATTTTGGTAACAGCAGGAGCATGAAACTATACTCAACCCCATGTGGCACTATTTTCAATACAAATCTAGCAGTTATTATACGGTTTGATATTTAATTCCAGATGAAATATGGCGGCCATGGTTTCTCTCATATCTTGCTGAATATTATACCAAGGATGCTGAAAAGGGGAATAACTCAAGAGGCCATTGATAAAATTGTCAAGGAAAATCCTCAAAGGTGGCTGACCTTCAAATGAAGAATCTGTCAGATGTCCGATATTGAGTTTTTTAATTAATGCTGTTCAGCTCTGTCTTGCCTGGTGCTTTCTGCTTAAATCCTAAACTGTCATTAAAAAGTATCAAAATGCATTTTAGACTAATATATAGACCATAAAGATCTTATCATATAGCTTTCTGCCATTATTTACATATATTAGAATTGAATATGAAGATATTTATATTTGTTAGTGATCGATCTACTACAAGTCAGTAGATAAATTTGGTGGGGTAAATACCTACAAATCACCACTGTGCCTCAGTAGACATGCCAATGGCAACTCTACTGTGGAGGGCCTTGTTGATATTAGTGACTGACATTTGAACAACCAATGAATGAAGACCACCCATGGAAACACTGAGATGTTAAGAGTTATTTATAATTAGTGATCTTTATGTCGATCATATATTTGGACAAAAAATAATAATTTAAAAAGTCTGGCATATTCAGTACATTAGAAAAGGCTGAATGACTTCTTTTGCAATAAGTTTATGCTTTTACTTTAATCAAAGAAATTTGAACAATATTACACACCGACTTAACAAGAGGCATGCTTTGTTGAGCTTCTCTTGAACAGTGTACATTTCTCCTACTGTTTAAAATAAAAAGCAATCCCCTGAGGTATGAACAATTAAATTGCAGATGACGACTTCTGTTTAAAAAAACAACAGAAAATGCTGAATTAACACTTAAATGTGAACTATTTATTTAGTTCTTAAGCACTCATGAGTCTGAACATACATGTACAGAACTATGCACTAGTCCAATTTTGACTACATATATAATGTAAGGGACTGCCCATTTAATTTATGGGGTAGAATGTTCTTTCTGCAAGGGGTATATTTTATTTAGTCATTCATCATAAGATAAATTTGTTTCAAGTAAAAAAAAAAGAAATGACGTAGTGTCCTTTTATATACAACAAATCAGAGTAAGACAAGTGTTTTCAAGCATTTACCCCTCCCCCTTTAGAAATTAAACGGTCTATCCCTAATAATAACTTGACTTCAGCAAATGTGCTGCAAAAGTTAAAGCAGTGACCATTGTCAACACTCATAAAATATTAGCATCAAAAGATGATTCAATTACAGCTTCAGAAAGTGCTATCACACAAAACCATCTGACTTGGTGTGTTGTACTTCATAGCTCCAATAATGTTCCTGCAATGGAAGTTTGATAATTGTTCCTAAGTAATCTGAACTCAATTTATTGTTGAAATGAATAATAATTTGGAAAATTGTCAAATCTTAGATGTTCAAAGATTAGGGCATTCTGCATGGATGTTCCCATACATATCCTATTATTTGCTAATTTTTGCAGGTGGAAAACATAAAGACAAAATTTTACATCATTATAGAAAAAAATAATTATATGTAAGATGTGTCAGTAACTAATCATAACATAGATATAATTCTTATAATTATTTTGATGCAGATTTTAAAGTAAGCAGTTTCCTGTTGGTGACTTTGGAGCATTTGACTATTGAGACAAAAAAAAACATGCAAACTAATTTCTTCAAATACTGTTTGGTGTGTTTCTGTATGTGGTATACTGCTTTGCAGGTAGTTACTGTGGCTGAGTGGATAAGTATGTGACACATGCATGCACACACACACACTTGACTTTGGAACATGAAGTCCTGGCTTCGTGCCCATTGGCGGGAAAAGTAATCTTCCTCCATGATTCTATAATGTCTGGTATGGTATTACTTTCATTACCACTTATGAACTTTTTTCCCGATTTCAGTTTTTATACATGCAGATTTATAATTGGTCAAATTTCAAAGATTAGGGCATCTTGCATTGATGATGCCAAATGCTTCAACAGTCACAAACAGGAAACTATATATTTTAATTATGGTGCAGATTTCATCAAAACATAATCAGAATCATGGAAAACTTTCATGGGAGGAATACATTTTTAGATCTTTTTTTTTTTATTGTTGAATTGTAAAAGCAAAAAAAAATTTTGATACAAGACAATTCAGCAGTAAAGGAACTGAATGGTTGTGTACTGTAGGTCTCATTGTTAATAACAAATGGTCAAATTACATCTTGGTAAGTAGTTCGGTATAAGACCACTGTCCAGCTTAAACAATTAACAAGTTTTCTATCCCCTTAACAATAATCTTCCCTAAGGTGATATGATTGATGGAAGGAATAGAAGACAATGAACAGATAAATGCAAAACTTTTACACTAGCTGTTTTGATTAGTTCTTTCTATCACCAAGATTTCTTTTATGCAAATTAAACAGTGGAATATCCTGCGTATACAGTATGATTCAACCAAATGCTCATTCAATAAAAAAACCACTGTTCACTTAACTCTGAGTATGTTGTTTATTTTCAACATAATGGCAAAGAGAACAAACCTGCAAAAGAGCTTCTCTTGTGCTTTTAGGCTATCAGTTCACACAAGAAATTAACACGTAAGTGGCAAAGGAAAAACCATGTTGATGGCTTCAGTTGTGCTAGGTTATTAGTTTGCACTTCAAAGATTATGTGTGAACCTACATGTATCTAGGATGGCTTTTTGTGACAATTTGTGAAAGAAAAGAAAAAGATGATGTTATGTATATTTAATTGTTTGTTAGTTACAAAGCTTGTTGTCTTTCACTCTTTTCTGTTACTTATTTTAAGAGCATAGACTTGTAACAGAAAATTGGGCACTCATCCTTGGGATATGAATTTTGCAAAAATATTTCAGAAAACTTTGTTTTTGAAATTTAAATTCCCTTAGTTTCAGAATTTTTAAATCCCAAGTAGTATTTCACATTTTAGAAATGTTTAAGTGAAATCAACAAGCTTTTTTCAATGTAGTCTAAAGTGGAGATCATTATTTCAAATCCTACCCAGTCCTTGAAAAAAGATGAATTGCTTCAGCTTGCCAGAAAATATGATCTTTCTGGGGCAAAAGCTTCTTTAACGAAACAAGAAATAAAAAATATTTTGGTCCAGTGTTTGGTGGAAAAGAATGTTTTGGATAAAAGTGCTTTGGATTTGATTAGTAAGTCTGTATCAGACTCTAACATAAAAGTAAAGGAATTAAAATTAAAATACAAGATGGAATTAGAGTTAAGAAAGCTTGAGCTTCAAAAAAGACATGCAGTTAGATAAAGAAGAAAGAGAGGGGAAAATGCAGTTACATAAAGAAGTAAAACAAATGCAAATGCAATTGGAGAAAGAGGAGAGAGAGACAAATGCAAATGCAAAAGAAAAAGAAGACAGAATTGCAGAGAAAGAGAGAAGGAAGAAAGGGATTATCAGTTTAGACTAAAAGAATTAGAGCTTGCAAGTGAAAAGCACGTCTCCACTTTACATACAAATTCAAGTTTTGATGTTACCAATAATATTAGGTTAATGCCCCCCTTTACAGAAAAAGAAGTAGATAAATATTTTCCTCATTTTGAAAAAATTGCTGAAAATTTGAAATGGCTAAGAGAGCATTGGACTCTATTATTACAGAGTGCACTTTTTGGCAAAGCCCGAGACATCTATGCTTTCCTGTCAGTACAGCAAAGTGCTGACTATGGTCTGGTTAAGGAATGCATCTTAAAGGGTTATGAGTTAGCCCCTGAAGCTTATCAACAAAAATTCAGGAACTATAAGAAGCTGGACTAATTCGTGTCAAATTTGCAAGAGAAAAAGAGCAGTTATGTGATAGGTGGTGCTTAGCCAAGAAAATTGATCAAGATTATGAAAATCTAAGACAACTCATATTACTTGAAGAGTTCAAGAATTGCGTCCATAGTGACATTGAGACTTGTCTTGATGAACAGTAGGTCGAAACTTTAGAAAATGCTGCTCGTACTGCTGATGAGTTTTCCATAGCTCCTAAAGTTTCTTTTGCTAGTAAGTGTTCCACTCAGTGGTCTTTTGTTAAAAAAGTATTTCAGCCCAATACCAGCCCTTCCAAATTTCAATCTGGCACAATTTTTAGAAATCAATTTTCTAAAAAGATTTATCAGAAGTCCTTATCTCTTCCTACGTGACCTATTGCAAGAAGAAAGGACACATTATTTCTGATTGCTACCAATTGAAAAATTAGCAACAGAATCAAGACAGACCTATTCCAAATACTCTTATTTCTAAGAGGTCATGGTCATGTATTGAAAGTAATACATATGTTGGGTCTAATAAACCCCAGTCTGATTTTATTATGGAGAATTATGAACCATTCATGTTGAAGAGTTCTATGTCACTCATGAGTGATTCGGCCAGTTCTATCCCTATTAAAATTTTACGGGACATGGGAGCTTCTCAGAGTCTTTTATTATCAGGTACTTTGCCTTTTTCTGAGAAGTCTTCTAATGAGTGTTCTTATTCAGGGAGTAGAGGGCGGCTTTGCTAATGTTCCTCTCCATTGTGTAAATTTGTCATCAGACTTAGTCTCAGGACCTGTGACAGTCAGAACAGTGTATTGTTTACCTATTGAGGGCATTCATTTATTACCAGGCAATGACCTAGCTGGAGATAAGGTTGCGGTTAATCCACTTGTAATTGACAAGGCTTTGTTTCGATCAGAAAGTCGATCCTATGGAAAAAGAATTCACTGATTTATACCCAGTTGTGCAGTTACTAGAGGTATGGTAAATAAAGCTCTTGAGAAGGAGGTTGATCAGGAAAGTATTCCTTTAGCTGACACGTGTATTGGTCAGGCTTTTGACGAAGTCACTTTCACTCCTTGTTTGGATCAATCAAAGAGTATTGATCACAGTGATCCACTTTTAACTACTCATTCTCTTTATTCTGATCAGAGTGACAAACAACAATCACTTGTCATCGAACTGGAAAAAGATCTTGAGATCTCCTGTTTGTTTTTCAAAGGGCCATTAGTGAAACTGAAGCCACAGAAGTACCTGTTTGTTATTTTGTTAAAAATGGGATTCTTATGAGAAAATGGAGACCACCTGAGATACGTGCTGGTGACGAGTGGTCATTGAACTATCAAATTGTTGTTCCAAAATCATACAGACAGGAAATTCTTAGTCTGGCCCATGAAACTCCTTTGGCTGGTCATCTAGGGATTAATAAGACTTATCACAAGATCTTGAATCACTTCTACTGGCCAAAAATTAAGAGTGATGTTTGTAAATACTGCAGATCTTGTCACACATTTGTCAAATAGTAGGAAAACCCAGTCAGAAGATACCTAAGGCTCATCTGCAACCTATTCCTGCATTTGATGAACCATTTAGCAGAATAATGGTAGATTGTGTTGGTCCCTTACCTATGACCAAGTCAGGTAATTAATACTTGTTGACCAAAATGTGTGCATCAACAAGATTCCCAGAGGAATATTAAAACTAAAACAATAGTAAAAGCTGTGATAAAGTTTTTTTATTCAGTTTGACCTTTCCAAATCTGTCCAGTCTGATCAAGGTTCAGATTTTATGTCTGGAATTTTCCAGCCAGTTATACTTGAATTTGGCATTCAGTGATTCAAGTCAAAATTGAAATTAAGGTACAACGGAGCTATAATGAAGAGAACTTTTGAGTCTGGTGATGGAGTTCTGTGTCTCTTGCTTATTCTTCAAAATTTTCTTCAGATTAGGTATTATGGCCCTTACAAAGTTAAGAAGAAAATGAGTTAAATTATAATAATAGTACTCCTGGGATGTATATAATTTAAAGGAGTACCAGTATGCTGATAGAGATAGAGATAGCCAGGTTAATCATGCCATTAATTAGTTGTACCTGTCCCACACACTGAGGATTTAAGCGAAGGAATGTAATCAGACTCTATTGATTTTGGAGTAACAAATTTTCGGAATTCAGAAATTATGAATAATCTAGACCAGAAACTTTCACATCTGCAGCAACAAGAAAAGAATGAACTAAAACAATTATTACTTGAATATCAGCACTTATTTCCAGATGTTCCTACAAGAATAAATAAAATCTACCATAATGTTGAAATTCTAAATTCCACACTTGTGAAACAACACCCATACTGGATGAACCCTCTCAAACAGGAATGCTTGAAAAAAGAAATTCAGTATTTGCTGGAGTACGATTTCATAGAGCTTAGTAAAAGTGACTGGAGTTCACCATGTATACTTGTTCCGAAACTGGATAATAGTTTCCGCATGTGCATTATGGAAAGGTGAACAGTGTGACTAAAACAGATTCATTTCCATTACCAAGAATCGATGACTGCATTGATAAAATTGGAAATGCAGAATATGTCACCAAATTTGACCTTCTGAAAGGATTTTGGCAAATTCCACCTATGGAAAGGGCAAAGGAAATTTTGGCATTCGTGACTCCAGATGGACTTTATAATGTGATGTAGTTTTGGATGAAAGTTTCGCCTAGTACTTTTCAGTGTTTAATGAACAGGATTACATCTGGTCTAGAGAATTATGATGCTTACATTGATGATGTCATTATCTACAACGACGCCTGGAATGATCATTTAGCGACAATTCAGAAATTCTTTGACAGACTCACGGATGCAAATTTATTTTCCAAAAGTGAGTTTTGCCATGCTTGTGCAACATTTCTAGGACATACTGTGGGACATGGACAAGTTAAACCTATAAACACTGAGGATTTAAGCGAAGGAATGCAATCGGCCTCTATTGACTTTGGAGTAACAAATCTTTGAAATTCAGAAATTCTGAATAATCTGGACCAGAAACTTTCACATTTGTAACGACAAGAAAAGAATGAATTAAATAGTTATTACTTGAATATGAGCACTTATTTGCAAATGTTCCTACAAGAACATATAAAATCTACCATGACATTGAAATTGTAAATTCCAAACCTATGAAACAACACCCATACAGGATGGACCCTCTCAAACAGGAATGCTTGAAAAAAGAAATTCAATGTTTGCTGGAAAATGATTTCATAGAGCCGAGTAAAATTTCACATGATTACATCTGGTCAAGATAACTGTGATGCTTACATCGATGATGTCATCATCTACAACGACACCTGGAAAGATCATTTAGTGACAATTTGGGAATTCTTTGACAGACTCATTGATGCAGATTTGACCATTAATTTATCTAAATGTGAGTTTTGCCTTGCTTTTGTAACATTTCTAGGACATATTGTGGGACATGGACAAATTAAACCTTTAGATGCTAAGGTCAAGGCTATCTCTGAATTCCCTGTGCCTATCAGTAAAAGTAACTGATGTGATTTTTGGGTATGGCTGGATACTGTTGGAAATTTTGTTCAAATTTTTCCATAACTGCTGAACCTCTGACAAATTTATTGAGCAAGAAAACCAAGTTTCATTGTCTGAAGAGTGCACCAGTTCTTACAGCTCCAAATTTCAGCCAGTCATTTAAACTGTCTGTTGATGCAGGTGATTTTGGGGTTGGAGCAATATTGATTCAAGAAGATGAAAATGGTGTATGATTATCCAGTGTGCTATTTTTCTAAGAAATTGAATAAGCACCAGAGAAATTATTCCACAATCAAGAAGGAATCTTTGGCTTTGATATTGGCATTACAACACTTTGACATTTACATTAGTTCAGCTCCTCTAACGATTATTGTGTTTAGTGATCACAAACCCCTTACTTTCATCAGCAAGATGAGAAACAAAAATCAGATTACTGAGGTGAAGTTTGTTGTTGCAGGAATATAATATTGACATCAGGCACATCAAAGGAAAAGACAATTTAATAGCAGATGCACTTTCATGTGTATAGAAATATATTGTTTCATGTATACTTTTTGTTATTCATAAGATTTCATCTTCTGTTTTTTTACATGTAAATTTGACTTGTAGTAAAAAGAAAGCTTTATTGTATAAATCTTTCTTTTTCTTTATGAGGGGAAGTGTTATGTATATTTAATTTAATTGTTTGTTTGTTAGTTTATTTTTTTTTTTATTTCATTACATGCTATTGTAATGTAACATTGTATGCTGGACTTAACCTTATCCAAAATTTAGTTCATTTCTGCTTGACCTGATTGATTTTTAAAAAAATCTTTTATTTATGTCAACAACTAATACATAGCTAAATTATTCTCTCTGTGTATGAGCTTATTATCAGGATGATTATTTAGGTAAGCAAGAAGAAGTAAATATGTTGATTTGGATCAGGGTTTTGGAGATGCTTAAGTGAATTTTACAGGTTATTGTGTTGTAAGTAAACGAGGCTCATTAGACATTCAAGAAGGTTATTTTACATTAGGTAATGGTTCTTTTTAGAAAATGCCAATTGTGACCTGAGGTCAAGTAGAGAACTATATAATCTTGTGATTGTGAGGATTTAGTCAGTTTATGCTTTAACATCTAGTACTTTAAGTTGTATTATGTTGTGAACAGTTTGGGCTGAATTTTATTTTCTTCAAATTATTGAATTCAGGCGATTATTTTCTCTGGAAATACAAGAGTGCTCAGATAAAATTCTTGGATAAAGACATTCACTGGAATTTATAATATATTCAAACCTGAAATTATATTACTGTGATTCAAAAAAAGATTGAACACATCAGCACTCCATAGGCTATAAAAGATACATCATCACCATCAGTTTTGGATCTCTTCGGGACTTGAACTGAGTTTTATTCAGGACTTTTTTTTATTAGGACTTGTGTCTGTAATTCTTGGATTATTTTGGGATTTAATTGCAATACCGTAAGTTTTTTTAATTTTCACTTTGTATTCTAGGGAAATAAATTATTTGTTAAATTTGACAAAGCTAGTTGTCTTTCACTCTTTTCTGTTACTTTTTTTAAGAGCATAGACTCATAGCAATGATTAATACAAAATAGTGCAGTTTCAGTTAAAGTAAAGACGCAAAATCTTAATAATGCTCTCACTCTCTGACATGTATCTGAGATCAACATAATTTATGCAGTGCCCCAGCCCATGCACAGACCTGTAAAATGCATGATTGTATCTTCTTTTTTTCACAATATATGGAAATTCAGTATGAGAATGAACTTAACTTCATTGTCGTCTTCATATTGCCAGAACAGTATATGGTCAGTTTTTTTATAAGTTTATCATTCTTTTCACTGCTGGGAGTGAAATATCACTGACTTTCATTTGATAATTAACAAAGTATATTGTGAGAACTGCAACAGAAATGAGGAGATGAATATGTCTGTACATTACGACAATGTAGTATTGAAAAAATGATTTGTTATATTATTAATACAGTTTGTACAGCATTGTCATTATGTTAATATGATCTAAAATTTGATTTGGCATTATGCCTATTACAGTATCTTCTTATTTCGAACAAGGACAAACTAGCTGAATTATCATGTTTTCACAGTAAAGTAAGTGAATTGCAAAAAATGAAAAATGATAACAGTGTAGATAAAGCTGTACTTCTCTCTCTCTCAAACTCTTTAGAGCCTACTTGCAAGGGTCATAAACAGTAAACCACATTCATTTTATCGAGACCATGCCTGCTCCATAGTGGTCATTATATGCAACTCCATGAAAATCTGTAGGGTGCAGAGCTTTTCCCCACACAGCAACACCATCTGGATACATGGCAAGATGATGGAGCTTTTTTTCTTAATCCTCTCCACCCTTCCACTCTATCCACCCCCCCACTGTGACGGGTTTTGAAAAATCCTGCGAGCTTTACTGTAATAAGAGAGACTAATTATAATAAGTTTTCCAATGAACTGTTTTAAATTATATGTGAATGTAATTCTTGAATAAATACAGTACAAAATAAAATTTTAGATGACACTGTCAAACTGTTGCTTTCCACTTTTTCAGTGGGTTCTGAAGAAGTTATTATACTTCATGAAGTTCATTTTATGAAACCTAAGAAGTAAACTGAGCTTTGTGAAAACAGAACAAACATCATAAAATATAAGCAGACTCATGTTTATTGTACAATTAATACACCATTTGCATTATAAAAAACTAAAAACATGTTGCACAGAGCAATACTCTAAGAGCAATTAAAATAGTGGAACAAGTTCAAAACCCTGAATCCTCCATCATTAAACTTGACTCAACTCCAAATTTTACATGAAAATATTCTGAAAAAATAGAAGATAAAAGGCTGCCTATGTACACCAAGTTAGTTTTGTATGCCTGATATTAACATCATACATTGTATGTAGAGTTACCTTTACATGCCTGGATTAACATCATACATTGTACATCAAGTTACTTCTGCATGCCTGGATTAACAAATTAATCTTTCAAATGATGAACAGAGTTTTATGACAGGATTAGAATCCTTTCCAATGAAATACTAAAGTGCAGTAAAGGATGTGTATTGGATTTATACATTCATGTATAAATATCATTTTTGTTACTCCTAATACTTGCAAAATTGTTCTGACCTCAAAATTAAGAAGTCAGATTATATTAGGACTGTCAGTTGTGAACTACTAATTTGTACAAAACTACAATTATTGTTTATTTCTTTATGATACTATAGATAACAAATTAGCATCATTTATCAGTTTTAATGAGATTCATGATGAAAGATCATACATTTTCAATAAATCAGGTCCTGTGCATAGTGTTACACAATGCCATTTCTATTCCATGCACAAAAGTTGAAATTAGTGAATGAAGTGCAAATACAGACACCTATGTATAGAAGCTCCTGGTTGACAGAGACATTATATTGATGGACTATGTGTGGTTTGGAATATTACTAAATGTACTTCTGGAAACAAAAGCCAATCAAAGCAGCAAGAAAACAATTATGGAGACTAAATACCTACTGAAATTCATAGCCAAGGCAGATTTTCTTTTAAGAAGAGACAAAGAGAGAAAAACTTTGCATGGATATAACTGAAATAAATACAAATGTTTTTGTTGTTAAGATATGGCTCACACCCTTTTTTTAAATTCCATATTATCCATAGTTCTGCATTTCTTTTCCATCTGTCAATATCGTATCCATAACCTTGATATACCGAGACACGTCCGACAAAAAGAACACTGCCAACTGAAAATAGTTTGAGTCCTCTTCGAGTTATACTCTGTCATTATTGCACATTTTCAAGGCTATGAAAGATTAACAATACTTGCTTGATGAGACAATTTCTTAGGAAAGCTATATTGCACACTTGAAACTTGCAATTCTATATGTGTCCTGGCTCAAGTTCAAGGACTTGCAGTTCACACCATTGACACAGTTGCATCGACTAGAGACTGATGTTTTCTGGACTCCTTCCCTTCCTTATCTCTAACAAAAGAAAAGAAACACACACAGAGTAAGATAACAAATATAATAACTATTCATTTTTTAAAAAAGAGTCCATCGAAGAGACTGATGCCCTACTGCACACAAGAAATATAAGAAAAGAGCATTTTAAATCATCTCTGATGTTGTTTTTCAGTGATAAGATTTTCAAATTAGCTGCTGTGGTGCACATATTGGATGTCAGCTTGGGACCATTTTATTTAGACAAAGCAGGTGCCATGAGAAGTGTTTTGGTGAAAACCCCATGTTATAATGATCTTCCAGTCAACATTAATTTTAAGATGGTCATCATGGCAGCCATACTGGAATTATGACTGGTTCTATTTTCGCTTAGGACCATCTAGGTATCTTAAGAAGTCTATTGGTGAAAACCCCATGTTGATACAACCATCCAATCAGGAGGAGTAGAAACAACTTTTTCAAGATATGACTTTCAATTCAGGAGGTATAGCAATAACAAGATTTTCAAAATGACATGTATAATGGCCATATTGGATGTCAAATTGGCACCATTTTCATTTAAAAGACTAACTGGACATTATACAAAGTCTTCTGGTGAAAAGCTCATGTCAGTATGACTTTCTGTTCGGGTAGAGTTGTGATAACTAGACTTTTAAGATGGTGGCCATGGCAGCCATAATGGATGTCAGATTGGCACCCTCCATGTAGGAGGAATAGCAATAACAAATTTCCAAAGATGTCCGTTTGGTCTCAGATGAAAATGGTGCCATTCTGGCATCCAATATGGCTGTTACAGTTTGGACATCAGATTGGTATCATTTTCATTTATGACCAAATAGACATAAGAATATTTGTATTAAAATCTCATGTTGATATGACCATCTGTTAAGGAGAGAAGCAATAACAAGATTTCATGATGGCCACTAGAAGTCTTTCTGTGAAAACCCCATGTTTATGTGACAATCCATTTCGGAATAGTAGAAATAACAAGATTTTCAAGATGGCTCCCATGGTAGCCATATTTGACCTCACATTGGCAGCATTTATATTTAGGACTAACTAGACATCGTAAGAAGTATTTTAGTGAAAACATGTTGATGTGACCATCCATTCAGGAGAAGTAGCAATAACAAGATTTTCAAGCTGGCTGCCATGGTGGCAACATTGGATCTCACACTGACATTGACATCATTTTCATCCAGGACCAACTGGACATCATAGGGGGTCTTTAAGTGATAACCCCATGTTGATGTGACCATCCATTCAGGAGGAGTAGTAATAACAAGATTTAAAGCTGTCCACTGTGATGGCCATATTGGATGTTTGAGCAGCACCATTTTTATTTAGGATGAACTAGACCAAGGGATGAATGTGTGTGGAATGTTTCATGGCAATCCTCCAGGTAGCTGAGGAGAAGTAGTGATAACAAACGTGTTAATGGACAGATGAATGATGGACAGCATCCCATCCCATAAACTCTTATAGTCTATGGCCAGTGGAGCTTAAAAAAACCCCAAAACCCCACAATGTAATCAATGTTTACATAGCTCCATCCTTCCAGTAGCTACTGTGAGCTGTAATTATTATGCAGAAAATAAATTCAGACTAAAGTGATCTTTCTGTTGGTGCATTTTATAATTCAAATGGTTTCAAAATTGCTTATCTTTACATTTGTAACTTTTAAATGGCACTGTACATCTTTATAATTCTGCTGACATGGCATTTAATGATAGACACACACGCATACTGTGACAAAGCATAAAGTAATGAAAAAGCTTACTCTTTTCTATGATATCAAAGGAGACACTAATAAGACTATTTTTTCTAACAATTACTGTTCTTAAAATATACTTAAGAAGCTATCATCAATGTCCACCCCTAGAAGAGATTTTACTTAGTGAATGTCAGGACTTGCAGTAACTGTGGAGTGACAGCCCGTATTAAGCAGATTTTACTTAGTGAATGTCAGGACTTGCAGTAACCGTGGAGTGACAGCCCGTATTAAGCAGCATAACTAGACATCAGTAATTATCCCGATTAACCGCTACAGTTGAGGTCTCACATGGAAAGCATGCAATCCACTGATTTAATTCTATACTAATTCACATGTACAAATACAAAATTAACCTTTGGATTGTAACCTATAACATGCAATGTATGGTCTTTAATACAGAAAGTTTGCCTGGGAATAAACATATTCAGCTATTCCTACTTTCAATTGCATTGGTGTGAATGGACTTTGGATGCATTTAACATGGAAGAACATATGTGGTAATGAGCAAAGCAAATACAAAAATATAAATGTAGGTCACTGTGACCTTTGTAAGGGTGTAGTACTAACGGCACTCCATCAAATTATTAAGTCTCATGACAGAACCATAAACAGCACCTAATGAAAGAACCTTAAACACAATTTCAAGTCAATGATGCCTGAAATATAGGTCACATAGACCTCTTTTTACAATGAGGGTATACCACTTGTCAAGATTCATCTCCTCATCAACTTTGATGGTTCTAGGTAAGATGAAATATGGGTTACGATTCTAGGTATCATGGAATCCATAAAACACTACAAAAAATAAGCTTTATAAGCAAATTGCAAGCACTTAATCTAAACCAGTAAAAGATGAAATATGGGTCACAATGAGCTATTTTCTGTAAGGTTGTGATACTAATAAAAAGGCACATTATTATCAATTTTATGATTCTAGCAAAAACAGTGCCCAAGAAATGAAAATCAAACAAGATGCATTCCCCTACCAATTTTAATGATTCTAGATATGACAGTAAACAAAATGCAAACTACTTCATACGTAGTTATGAATCAGATGCAAAAATGCGACCTAAGCCAGCAAAATGTACCTTCTTCATACAGATGTTGTACTGACATGTATACAATCCTCCAGTTTAACAACTCAAACATCTCTGCAGTGTTTCATGATTCCAGGTATAATGGGGTACCAAAAAACTACCTATTTAGTCAAAGCTTAATGCAAAACATTAACCTAAGCCAGAATAAGGGAAATGTGGGTCAGAGTGACCTCCTCCTGTTTGAAGAGTGTGGTACTAACAGAGATGCATACAGTCATCTAGTTTGAAGATTCTAACATGAATAGTAGTTGAGAAACAAACAATGCAGTGTGCAAAAATCCTGAGGCAAATGCAAAACTTAACCAAGAATGTACAACTAATTGTACATGCATGAACAAAAACATTAGCTCCTTTTGCAGGCATTAGGTACATTGAAATCTGCTCACAATTGACCTAGAAAGATTGAACGGTTGAGATGCAGTGCGGTTGTACATATGTGCTTATATACTTGTGGAATGCTGACATCAACACTGAGGTTGTAAAACAGTATTCATTTCTTCATAGTGGTGAGCCAAATAGAATAATCAGAATCCATGTATTGCATTTCATATCAAACTAAACTGAACTCAGTGCATTAGTTTTCATGGGAATTGATTATTTTGGTGTTGCAAAATCTAACAATTTGATTGATACTTAAATCTGTGAATTAGGGAAGGGTCATTGTTGAATTGGTCTTTAAATCTGTGGATTAGGGAAGGGTAATTGTTGAATTGGTCTTTAAATCTGTGCATTGGGGAAAGGCCATTGTTCATTTGGTCTTTAAATCTGTGGATTGGGGATGGGTCATTGTTGAATTGGTCTTTAAATCTGTGGATTGGGAAAGAGTCATTGTTGAATTGGTCTTTAAATCTGTGGATTGGGGAAGGGTCGTTGAATTGGTCTTTAAATATGTTGACTGAGGAAGGATCATTGTTGAATGGGTAATAAAATTGGTGATTTGCAGCATTTTTTAAATCCAACAAAGATGGTACCTCAGAAAGATATGTAAATTAATGGAAACAAGTTACAAATATGTTCACATTATGACATTCTATTATTACCGTGAGAAAGAAAAGATAACATGTGCATTAGGAAGCCTGCATAAATATGTCTGCATTATAACTGACTTTTTAAATTTTAAATTTTAATTAAAGGTAAAATGTATCCATTTATATCCAGTTATCCTTCATTAAAAACATATCCTTGAGTAATACAGCTTACTTGTCAATTACACACCAGTTTTAGATCCTGGTAAATATGCAAACGAAAATTCTGTCTTTTAAGAGTACAATATCTAGATTCATCATGGCAGGCAACTGGACAGAGTTTGTGAGTGAATTTATGTTTACTTGCCAATTTATGTCATTACTCAGACAAAACTGATACAGATAGCCATGTAAAAGTCAGTGACTGAAATGGATTTTAACTACCTACGTGGTATGCAATATACAGGTTACAAAGAACATTAAAATGTTTTATTGCATCCCATTTTCTCCAAACATAATGATGTTGGGACTGTTAGCATTTTTACTACTATTGGTACTTCAAAATAGCATTTTTTATGAAATGCTCCATGATTTGGCATGAATGCTGATACTTACATTTTACAGGAAAGAGTGTTTGCATTTTATGCTTGTTCTAAAACATCCTGCGCCTATTTCTTCTTTTTTCTCTCATATCTACAATGTCTTAGGCAATCTTCCTTAATTTGAGGAGATTAATCACAAGATTTGTCAAATAAATCCTCTCTACCTTTTGTGATGTCTAGATCGCTTGAGAGTGGTAGCATTTGATGAGATCATTGGTCTCAGTTTCTCCTTGATGGAGTGATAGTTTCTTTCCAGCTCTCTCTGGTAGTCTTTCTGTTCAACTGTGATCAGCAGTTTGTTCTTGTGTAACGCATCATAGCATCTGTTAAAGAATTAGATTTAATGTATTTCATGCTAATCATAAAGCAAGTTCTAACAAGAGAAGGTGATTCCTGATAGGACTACACCACCCCAGCAGATAGGAGGGTACACCTCCACATCCTATAAGGCATTAACTACTTTCAGTTTAATCAGAAGCAAAGATGACCCTATGCGGAAAGCCTAACTGATAGATTCCAAATCCACCAATAGCCTGATGAGTTTCTACATTAGTGCATCAGCACTTATATCCAGTTCCTTCACACCCCTACTGATAAGAGATGTGAACATTAACAAAAAGAGAAAACTGGACAATCCAGTTTCTGAATGCAACAAGCCAAGCATCTGCTGCTACCCAACCAACAGATCCCCTTATATAAGGAGGCTAGGAAACCATGATCAAAATTTGCAAAATGACAAAAAGTGGTGAACTATCTTCAAAAGTGTTGCCAAAAAGGTAAATAACCTAAAATATTTAGAAGCACAAGCCTCAAATATACTTCAGAGTAAAGAGGTCTTTGTACTCTATGTAATATTATTTAGTTACTCACCTGCCATTTCTGTGGCAAACACTATGTAGGTGAGATCACAAAGGGAATTACAAGCGAGAATAAAAACACTAGAATATCCATAATAAAATGAATACCCTTGTGTCTATACACTTAACCAATCTCAACACAACATAAACTGTGTTCAGTATTAGATAATAGAAATTATCCAATCTGATCCAGAGCTCTCAAGTAGCAACATCCATTGGAAAGATAAAGAACTTTATTGGATTCACCAATAACATACTCTACAGCCAGTTAGGATCAACATCTCTGTTTAAATGGGAGTCCAGGCATTTCTAACCTAGTTCTGACAATAGGCCTTAGTGGGCCTGGCATTGCTCACCTGGATGCCATCTACTTACAGAAAAATGCAACTGCAGTTGGCTAAGAAATCTGGGTCAACAGGATTACTTTCTTTAAAAATTTATTCTAATGATGTTCATCACATAAGTTATGAAAGTAACTGTTTCAAAGTTTCTCGAGTTCTTTTTCATCTGACCAATATCTGATGGTACATCATCACCATTTATCCAAAAATCATTTGTTCCTTACTGAAAGGCCTGCATGCCAGGATGCTTTCAGTCAAATCTGGTCAAAGTCTTTTTAGCTTTTATTTGTGATACAGATGTTTCAAAGTTTATCTATTTCTAGTAACAGCAGCCATATTTACCAGCAAATCTGCATCACCTGTAAAAAATCTTAACGGCCTTTAGGCAAGGATGCTTTCTGTCAAATTTAGCTGTCAAACAGTTTTAAGAATACTTTCTGTCTTTAAAGGTTATTCTGTCTTTAATAAGTGCAAGCCATATTTGATAGCACATCAGCATCATTCGTATTAACATAAAAGCCCTACCTGACAGGATGCTGTCAAAATTTGGTCAACTTATGTTGAACAGTTTTGTGAAGATATTTGATTTTAAGTAAATGCATCCATTACTTGTCTTTATATTTGATGGCACATCAGCATCATTTGTACAACACTAAGTCCTTTATGTCGGGATACCTTCTGCCAAATTTGGTTTAAAATTCTGCAGAGTGGTATTTAAGAAAAGTCTTCTGAAAATTTGTAATTGCTAGCAACAGCAGTTAGATTTGATGGTCGACTGGCATTATCTGTATAAATCTAAAAGCCATTGATGCCAGGATGCTTGCTATAAAATTCTGTTAAGTTATTCTTGAAAAGAAGTTATTTAAATGTTTATATTTCTTTTAGTGTCAGTGGCCTTATATTTGACTGCAAATTGGTATATTGTAATTTGTATAAAATTAAAACCCCATCATGCCAGGATACTTTCTGTGAATTTGGTCCAAATCTGTTGCATGGCTTGTAATAAGTTGTTGTTTTAAGGATTTTAAGTAGCAGCAGCCATGCTGGATCGCATATGTTTGCATCAATTGTATGACAAAGACAGCCCTTAACGCCATGGTGTCAATTGGGCAGATTGGCATCAGCCACATAAACATATCAGACTTCTATATGCACATGTTATCTGTCAAATTCTGGACAGAAGGGTCTGAAAAAGTCATTTAAATTTTCTTTTAGTAATGGTGGCCCTGTCTGATGATAGATCAGCATCATTTGCATAAAATCTAAAGACCTCTGTGCAAGGTACTTTCTGTCAAATATGGTCAAATTCCATGAAGCATTTTTCTTCTTCAGAAAAATCATTTAAAGATGTTTCTACTTTTAGTAATGCTTTCAATCAAACCCAAATCTGATCAAATTCTGTTCAGCAGTTATTTGAGAAGATTGTGTTTAAGGGTCTTATATTTAAGTAATGATGGTGTATGGGTGCCATTGTAAAATCTGAAAGCCATTAATGCCAGAATGCTCTCTGCCATGCTTTGCTGAAATCTACCCAGTGCTATTTTTAGAGAAGTTAAGAAACCAAAAGTTGATGGACAGATAATACAAAGGATGTTGCACAATAACAATGCAGGCTAAGAAAGATAATAATTTAAATTCACATAAAGCTGATGGCACTGTGAGAGCTTTAAAAAACCTTTAACCTAAAGAATGGAGAGTTGTAAGCTGTACACACTGTACTCTCCAGGCCCCTATAAGACACCATCTGTAAACTCTAAACACTGTACTCTCCAGGCCCCTATACGACTCTATATACAAACGGTACACACATTGATCACCACCTTTAAAACAGCAACGACCAAAACGGCCAGCGAGATCCTTGGTAGACATCGCCCAATCAAGAAGCCATGGGTCACAGCTGAGGTCCTGAACCTGTGTGACAAGAGGAGGGAGCTGAAGAAGAAAAAGAACGATACAGACGGGGCAGAGCAATACAAGGCTGTCAACCAGAAAGTCAAGAAAAGCATGAAAAAAAGTAAAAGAGAACTGGATAGAAGAACAGTCCAAAGACATTGAGGGAAACTTGAAAAGGAACAACAGCAAGAAAGCGTACCAACTGGTCCAAGATCAAACAAACACAAAACAATGGTGAGTTACCTCCTTACAGGACAAAGCCAGAAACTGCCTCATTGAAGAAAAAGACATTCTGAAAAGATGGACAGAGTACTGCACAGAACTTTACAACCACCGAGCCACAATAGCTCCCGAGGTACTGAACGTCCTTCCAGCAACTAACAATGACAACCACCCTATCCTACATGAAGAAGTAGAAGCAGCAGTGAGATCTCTGAAACAGAGGAAGTCAGCAGGAGTGGACAACATCCCAGCAGAACTAGTCCAAGCATGGGGAGAAGCAATGATTAGCACCCTCACAAACATCTGCAACAAGATCTGGCAAAAGAAGTATGGCCATCACCGTGGACCCAGTCACCGATCACCACCCTCCCCAAGAAAGGCAACTTGCAACAGTGTCAAAACTACCATATAATCAGTCTTATAAGCCATCCAAGCAAAGTCATGTTGAGGATACTGCTGAACAGATTAAAGCAACAGGCTGAAAAGATCATTGCCGAGGAGCAGGCAGGTTTCAGAGCAGGGCGCAGCACAACAGAGCAGATCCTCAGCCTCAGGATATTGTGTGAGAAGTACCTCCAACACCAGCAATATCTGTACCATGTCTTTGTGGATTTCAAGAAGGCATTTGACAGGGTATGGCGTGCAGCCTTGTGGGCGACCATGAGACTGTACAACATCAATGCCAACCTCATCACAGTAATAGAGCACCTCTATGACAAGGTCACCAGTGAAGTATACTTCAACGGTCAGAATGGCAGTCGGAGTCAGACAAGGCTGTCTGCTCTCTCCCACACTATTCAACATCTTTCTGGAGAGAATCATGGCTGATGCGCTTAAAAAGCATGAAGGGACAGTCAGCATCTGAGGCAGAACAGTCACCAACTTATGTTTTGCCGATGACATTGATGGACTAGCAGGAAATGAGCAAGAACAAGCTAGCTTAGTAGAGAGCCTCGACAAAACCTCTGCAGCCTACGGCATGGAAATCAGTGCAGAGAAGACAAAATTAACGACCAACAACACCAAGGGCATCAGCACTGACATCAGGATCCAAGGTACAAAGCTAGAAACAGTACACAGCTTCATGTATTTGGGTGCAATTGTAACAGATGAAGGATCGAAGCCTGAAGTACTCTCCAGGATTGCACAGACATGAGCAGCACTGACAAAACTGAAGCCCATCTGGAACAACAAGAACATTGCACTCAGTTCAAAGGTCAGACTGATGCGCTCCGTGATCTCCAGATCTCTCTACGCCTGTGAATCATGGACCATAACAGCTGACTTAGAGAAAAAAGGATACAGGCCACAGAGATGAGATGCTTCCGAAAGATCCTCGGCGTCTCATACAAAGAGTGTGTCACCAATGAAGAAATATGGCAAAGGATCAGACAAGCCATTGGGCTTCAAGAAGACCTCCTGACCACAGTGAAAAAATATAAACTGCAGTGGTATGGGCATGTCTCACTATCATCAGGACTTGCCAAGACAATCCTGCAAGGCACAGAACAAGGAAGAAGAAAGAGAGGCAGACAGAGAAAGAGGTGGGAAGACAACATTCGAGAGTGGACAGGCTTGACACGGAGTGACTCACTGAGAAAGACAGAAAATCAAGAGGAATGGAGGAAGCTGGTTGTTTGGTCTTGTGCAGTGCCCCAACGGTCTACCAGACTACGGGACTGATGATGATGATGATGACACCGTGTACTCTCCAGGCTCCTTTAAAACACCATATGTAACTGTACATAGTGTACTCTCCTGGCCCCTATAATGCACCATAACACCTGCTTATAGTTTCTTGTATGTAAAATTGAAATTACTCATGTAACAGAACATACCAAACAGGGAAATCTTGTATAAATTTTGGCAAAAACAAATTTTTTCTTTCTCTTGGGTAGATATATAATGATATACATAATTTTTGTTGTCCTTTCATGTTTTTTTTTGAAAAACAAATGAACACTGAACTACATTCTTTTTCTCTTCTGTCCATTGAAATGATTGTTTCATAACTGAAATGACCGTAACTCAGAATTTGGACATTATTCATGCATTATTTATCTGGTCATTAGCTATGAACATACAGTACTACCTCACTATAAGGCCCATCATTTTAACATGGTTCCTGTTATAAGGTATATATCATGGATCCCATTTCATGAATCTGTACTAAAATTATATGTATCATATACTTCAGTATATCGAGGATATGTACGTTTTTTTCAGAAGATATACAGAAATATTTTACGAGTGATGTGGAAACATTGTATTGTTATAAGTTCTATGAGAAAAATGCTCTCAGGGTAGTCTTGTCTCCTCTTCACAACTGTACTGACATTCTGTAATTAATAAACAGTACAGATTGCCAACTGGAGTTATTCTTTAATAACTAATAACATTACAACATGAAAGTCTAACATGTATTGCATATAAAATGAACAATGTTTAACCATGCTAAATAGATAAAATTTACAGTAAATTGATGATTCTATAAATATAACTATTCACAATCTATGAAACAAGAAAAACAATAAGGAAGAATATAATCTTGTCATGCAAGGAAAAGATTACAAACTTTTTCAAGAAGTCCTTGAAACACAGTCTGAGCTTATTGTGATGCTTTGATGGCAGCTCCTTGCCCTCTGAAACACCCTTTAGAAAGACTAGAGCCACCTCAACTGGTCCCTGTTCGCAATAAATAAAAGAACAAATCAGAATAAAAAATGAAAGACTGCTGCTACCTAGACTGGTCTATATTTGCAATAAATAAAGGAACAATTCAGAAAACTGTTAATTGAAAAAAGAGAACTGCTGATCACCAGTTCTAAGAAAATCTGCCAGAAGTCAAAATTTGTTGTAGAACAATCCCTTATTAAACATCTGGGACTAAATCACAGGTAACTATTGCAATTCTTTCATGTGAATTTGCATATCTCATTTAAATTTACAATATAAAAATGTAACTTCCCTTTGTTTAACTCCATATGGTATGAATAGTTTGTTTAAAAATGGGTTGTTAAATTCTGACAAAAACAGACATGTAACAGAACCATACATCAAACCAGCAGATCTAAAAATTTTGGATCATTAGATTGGCTTCCAAACCAGTAGATTTTTTATCAATATAAATCTTATGTTTTAATTGGATTGAAAAGAAAAGAAGGATTATTTTACATAATATGTTCCTTCATTCCTAATAAAACAGCAACTTTTGAACATGACTCAGATTCTAATGGAAAATGTTACAATAATAATGAATGAATACCAGCCAGTGTGTTGTGAATTAAATGAAAATGGAAGAGTTGTACATCTCATAGTTCAACCTAAAGATTTTGTTTTAAAAATGAAATCCACAAGCATTTTTAGTTTCCTCCTCAAAATACTGATTAGTGACCACTAATGATATTCACTTTCTTTATTAAGTTTCAAACCTAAGCAACTGTCAATTGTTTCCCGGTCCAGATTTCCCTTGAATCACTTTGTATTTTGCAAAGAATGAGGAATGTACTATCTGTATCAGCATTAAAAGTGGCAATGACAAAATGACCATACACATACACAACCTGCAAGTAAGTTCACACTTCAGTTTTCCTGTGGCTAGATTTTTAAGGATGCTGATCATACCATTTTCTAATATTCATCCAAGCTAAATTCACCTCAAGGAGGAAGTTCCTGAAATGGACTTCAGATGTATTCATGAGTCTTCTATATATATGTGACAGAACCTGGATTTCAAACCATATACTTCATTATGATGTCAATCTCTATTTTTTTTACCTCGCCTCTGCCAAATGTCAGCCAATTTTTATTCAAAGACTTGAAATGCATCATGGACCAACATGGATCCCTTTATTAATATAACACCTCATAAAACATTCCACGTTAAATTTTGGCATTCAACTCTCCAGATTACAACAGTGAGGCAATCAATGAAGAGCTTCTTGTGTACACAAGTTATCCTATTTAAAACCAATTACTCAACCACACATCACTGCACTGGTATAACATTTCCAGTCCCCAGTAAACTGGTTTCATCTAGTTTCTGTAATGTGGAAAGAACATGTAAAAATTCTATTTTTTTACAAATGTTTTAAATCTTTGAGTTTTCAAAAGGAGTATGATTCAACTATAAAATGGTTTGTGCAGTAGACAACCATTAAAATAGTATTTTGTCTATTGCTGGTAGAATCACATGTAGGCAAAAAGCCCTTAACATTTTCTTATATCTTTGTAAAAAAAAGGACTGAATCCCAAACACAGGGTTCTGCAATTGTTCAAAGATAGCAAGACAACGAAGGTAAAATGAGTACTTGGTAAATATAAAGCTTTATTTCATAGATATGGTTCATTATTGTGAAACAAGTTCCAATGTTTATAGTGAACTTAAAATTCCTGATTTTACACTCAGAGATTTAATTTCCTCATGGATGAAAAGAAATTTCACTGTTACTTGCAATGAAATCATGGCATCTATAACTTACTAATTGAAATATTTTTTAAAAAATCAAGATTTGATGTTGAGGGTTGTTTCACAAAATAACTGTCCCTAATTTTTGGAAAAAAAAGGAATCTTGTTTTGGCATGAATCAACAACAACAAAATGCAGTGACATAACACACAATGTTTTCATGTACACATGATGGTTGCTGAAACCTTTTACGGTTATTCAGAGGTTGGGTATCTTGAAAAAAATAGGTGTTTCATAGAGAAAGCAAACAAATTCTGGAGAAAAAACTCTTTACTGACAATTATTCCCAACTCAATTATAAAATGAATATTCAACCATTAAACAGCCCCATTGCCCACCCACCCCACACCCCTTTTTTTTAATTTACTGCATGGATTTATTTTCCTTAATATTTGTCAGGTCCCTTTATAAACTCATGCCCATGCTCAAGTGCGGTCTATGTCCTTGGACCCTATTGTGTGCAAGTTATCGAGGGACAGGTGTATAAATAATAAGGTCTGATAATAAAATTCACCGCAATGGTGAGTTGAACATGGAAGGGGTGGTAAAAGTCTTTACTGAAGATAATGTTTCACAATGTGTTCCCAGTGTGAACTACCAAAAAAATAAGCAAAGATATATCCTACCAAAATACATGTTTGTTAACTTTACTTATCAAAAGGAGAACTGGAGAAGATTTTTTTTTCTCTTAACACTTATAAAGATCACACATAAAAGATATTGGTACAGTGGGATGCTAGATTGGTCTATATGCCTCCTCCACATGAAAAGATGCCAATATGGAGCTGATTATTGGGTAACCAGCCTACTTTACTAACTGTTATGTATAGGCTCGTTCAAAAGTAACAAAAGAAAAGAGTGAAACCAACAAGCTTTGTAAGTTTTAACAAAAATAATTTATTTCCCCAGAAAACATGGTGAAAAGGTGAAAATAGAAAATAGGACTTACAGTTTGTGAAGATAATCCAAACATTTATCCTAGAATTGAAAAAATACAAGTCCTATCACTAAATAGTTCTAACTGAATCCAAGTTTGAATCTCGATGAGGTTCCAAGATGGAGGATGATGACGTCAGGTGAAGTCTTTATACGAATGTCAAGAGTTCCACGCTGAACCACAACTTGTAATGTTCCAATTTAGAATAAATTTCCACTGAATGTCTTTGTCCTAAAACTTTTATACAAAGGAATCACTTGTATAGTTCTCCAGGGAATAAATTATTATATTCTAAAAACTTCTGAACAAGCTGTCACCTATGATAAAACATCTCGAGCTCCAAACATGTAAAAATACGACTCTTTACGGCACCTAATAGAAATATATCCTTCTTCTTGAAGGTATATTATACGACTGACTATTTCACGGGGATCTGAGTATTTTTAAACTGAACTAAGACATCATTTCAGGCACACATGATGGAACGTGTGGTTATTTCATCATCAAACAGCGCAGTAAACAATGCAATTTTACATGTAGGTGAGAAAATGACCTTGGCAATAACCAATCGTTTTCGCCTGATGTTTACTAAATCGACTAACCATGGCAAGCTAAAATAGTGCTTATGCGAGTCATACTACGTTTTATATAAACATAATATCTCTTTCAAAAATATCAAATCCCGTGAAAATAATCATTACAATAAAATGTAATGATACAAAAATAAAATAAAAAAGAATTTAAAATTAACACACAAGTAATTAAATTACATATTCGTAACACTAATCTTGCTGCCTGAGCACTTGGAATGACCACACAAATATGTCTAGGATACATAGCCAAGTGATCTTTATGGCAACAGTACCTCAACTGACTGAAGAGTTCTGCAACTTCTAAGAAATCTACCAAGAACTCATAAATTTATCTTGTGATCAGTTCAATTATGAGGCAATTACATATTTTTTTTTTCTGATAAAGTGGTATCTGAAAATTCCTGGGGTTTTTTCCTGACTGAATAACATTTGCCAAATTAATGAGTTTTCTTGGTAATATGGGCATACAGTCAAGCCTAGCTTAAGAAACCATCCCTCCTGCCAGAAAAAAGCAGTCTCTCAAGACAGCAAGTCTCATAATAGGTCTGTGGAGGAGGTCCAGCTTGTCAACATCAAAATTCAATTGGAAAAATACCCACTACTATTGTACATGTATTTTATTCTTTATGTACAGTCCATTTCATGCCAAAATATTATAGGTATTCATCTCAAAATGTCTTAATACAGCAATAATGATATAGAACTATCATAAAACAGTCACACTGACATTTGTGAAAGTGTTAACACTGGTGAACAGTTATAATGAATGAAGTTCTGATGAGACCTTTGGTAAATATGGAATATATATGTACCAATTAAATCAAAACATAAAATTTACTGATCCATAAAGAAAATCTTGTTATCATTACTCCTACAGAATGGGTGGTCATATCAACTTAGGGTTTTCACCCAAAAACCTCTGCCATGTATGCTTCCTTATAAGAAGAGTCCAAATGCAAACTGCACAGACCCATCAGATCTGGGTCTGTCCAGTTTGTTAGAAGTAATCGGTAGAACAAACAATACACATCCTGATCTGCAGGCGGATTATGCTACGGCAGATCAGGATCTTTGTTGTTTGTAGTTTACCTTGTCTTATAAGCAAGTACATATGGTAGTTGCACATAAATGCAAATGGTACGAATATTATATCAAATACGGTTGCCATGGTCATCTTGAAAATCTTATCCTTCCAAATGGCATGGTGTTTTCACCAAAAGTCTTTTAATGATGTCTAGCTTCTCTTGCCAATTTTACATACAATATGGTCACAATGCTATCTTGTCTGAAAACCTATTCACTCAAAAATATCAGAGATAGTTTTAATACAAAGCAGTTAAAAAGAAGAAATGGTTGTATCTGTAATTTCTGCAACTTCTTTTCAGATTGTAGTGTATCTCTCCCTTCAAGGGATTATTGTTTCATATGGGTTCATAATCTGTAGTAACCTGCAGACTGTCCTCAATGACCATGCTTACAAAGGTCAGTAGTGTTATATATGGTTCTGTGGTATGGTTATTTATAGCTGTTAAGACAACTGTTTTTTAAAAATTGTGGTCACAGGTCATTTTCAGCATGTCATCACTCATGACAGTGCATTTATAAATCATAAAATTGATCCATGCATAATGATTTCAGTTGCAAATGACAGGAGGTTGCTCAAAACAGACTTGCTCAGATTAGGCTTTGCTGTGTGAAAGCTGTAATTTGATTAGTGAATCAAAAGGTCAAAAGTACATGACCTTGTACTGGGCATTCATTAAATCAACTAATTATTATCACTAGATCTTTATTTTAATCAGACTGATTCAAATAAATGAACATATACGGCCTTTTGTTCTGAGATATCCAGTGTGTGTCTAGTAAAAGTAATCAGTAAATTCATACTCTTCCACTATACAAGACGCTTTCAACACATCACTGGTTATTTCATGGCATGGAAATCGGTGCAAGTGCCTTTCCAAAGGACACACTGAGGCAGCTGATCCGGACTGAAAGGGGTGGGTATCAAACTCATGACCCTTGTATTACAAGTCTGGAGCTCTACCAAATGAACTACAATGGTTCCCAGAATTATCAAAATTTGTGTTATGTGGAATTTGGCATTACTGATGATGCAGCTTCATGTTTAAGAAGGTAAGACAGGAAAACTTGCTAAATCATGGTGCAAGCTTATGTAGTAATATTATTGTCAAGTTCAAGTCAATGCTGCAACTGCTGTAGAAAAAAATAAAAGTTTCAAAACTTTAACACAAAATATTAACATTGATGATGGACAACTCTTATGTCACTGGAATTGTTATCATTCTGTCTTTCATTCACATGTGAAGCATTAAGCTAAATTTGTATGGCATCTGTGATGTTACATGCATCTGACATCTTGGGCTGTGCTCTTTCATGGTCCTACTCTGTGAGCATGATATCTCTTGAAAACTTAATTTTATTCTGTTGAAATTAATTAGAATCAACTATCTGTATATTTGTGGTCTAGTGCTAATGCCCCCTAAAAGGAAAATGGCTAACCTGATTGACGGTTGTGCCCAAACATCCTTGTAGGACCATCTGTAACATCTTGGTGTCTGGTGGTTCTGTTGCATTAGCAACGGCAAGCTCTTTGGTCTTTTTCATAATATCTTCAATGGCTACCTCAATAGGAGACAAAATCACCTAAAAGTACAGCAGGTAGTCTGTTATAACCATATTGAGGAGACAAAATCACCTAAAAGTACAGCAGGTAGTCTGTTATAACCAGCAATATGACACATTATGGGCTTGTGCTGTAATCAGCACAATGACACAAAGTGGGCTTGTAGTGTAAACAGCACAATGATACAATGTGGGCTTATAGTGCAAACAGGACAATGATAGATTGTGGGTTTGTACAGTAATCAGCAAAATGACAAATTGTGGGCTTGTACTGTAACCAGCAGAATGATACATTGTGGTTTCATAATGTAATTAGGGCCCCAAGTGGCCAAGTGGCCTAAAGCGCCCACCATTATGGATCATTGCCATCTCACCTCTGTCTGTGTGGGTTAGAGTCTCGGGTTTGGCCAATGTGGGTATATGAGACAACTTGCCAGTGGCTTCTCGTGGGTTGGTGGTTCTTTCCGGGGTTTTCTCAGGTTCTTCCTCCACCATTTATACTGGCCACCATGTATAGCCTATCTTGTACTGAAAAGTAGCATTAAACCCTACAAAAACAACAACATAATGTAAGCAGCACAATGATACATTGTGGCCTCATAATGTAATAAGCACAATGATACATTGTTGGTTTGTACTGTCACCAGCAATATGACACATTATGGGCTTGTACTGTCACCAGCAATATGACACATTATGGGCTTGTACAATAACCAGCAAAATAATGCATTTTGGGCTTGTACTAATACTCCATATCTTATAAGTGAAAAAAAAATTCATTAGTAAAGCCATCTACACAGGAAACTCAACTGACAGAATGCCAAGCAGAAACAGCTCTGGTTCCTCATCAGCACAGCTATTTATTTAAAAATCATTTTTTATTACTCTTCCATCAAAACTACAATGAAATGTCAATATAAACTGAAGATGTCAATACAATCTGAATGATAAACTGTGAAGTTATGATAATTTGGAAGGCCACTGCAAATTCTATTATGCAATAGCTGACTGGTAGCTGTCATGGTAGAATGCAAGGTCAATTGCTTTGAAAGGTGTGATGAACCATCAGCAGCCTCAAATAAAGAGAATTCACTTTCCACATCAGCACAGTTGTTCCACATCCACAATTATCTGGGACTGTATTTCAAGCATTTCAGCATTCTGGCTTTAGTTCATAACATTTTTCACATTAACTTCTATTTGGAGGCCTTCAGTGATTTTTCATCTCCAAAATGCGTGCATCATATTCTGAAAATTCAATACTCCTCTATGTAGGCACTGTCCACTAAGCCATATAATTATATGTCTCCTCCCCCCATTTACTAGTCCTCTATGTAGGCACTGTGTCCAATGATTCATACTCTACAGAGTGTCTCTTATGGTTGAGCCCACTAGTTTACAGAACTAAACTGGTTCACAATATATGAAAGGATAGATTTTCACAAGGCAGTTCTTGTATTTGAATGTCTACATAGAACTGCACCAGAGGATCTTCAGGACTTATTCAGGCCTTTTTCAACAAGTACCACTTCCGATTAATGTCACATGGGAACCTTCAAGCACCAAAACCAAGAACAGCAATTTAAAAAAAGCTTCCAATACTCTGGTACAGTTCTGTAGAACAAGCTTCTGCTATATATACCATCTGCTGAAAATATTACAGTATTTAAGAAGAGATATCATGAGCATGTATGTGTTTCTAATAGATAATGGAATTTAGTATTTTAATACTGAACACATTAAAATGAACAGTAATTACTGTTATCTTTCATATAATGCACATTATTATACTCATCTTAAGAAGGCCTCAAGGGAGAATAGTCATTCACTAAATTAGTCACACTCTGTAAATAAAGTATTATTATCATTATTATTATTATTATTACACCAGCGAATCATTGAGACCTCTTGGAATTTTGGTTTATCTGTGCCTTTATTCTTAAGAAGGTTTATCAGCAGCAAAGAGTATGGTGAGTTTTTGAGAGCTCAAGCAAGAAGTCATTGGACAGAGCTATCCCATAACAATACACAGAAAATCAGGCTCTAACACATGTATTGCTGTATTTTCTGGTTCATGGACATGTATCAAATACAAAAAATAGGCAAGCAATGTCAATTTTTCATTCCTTTTTTTTCACTTGTTAAGACATAAAAAAAATGTCTGTTCTTCTTCACTGTAGCACACCATCCCAGGCACTAACTTTGCTACTGTGGGGAATGGGGCACATTTTTTTCTTCCCCTATTATCTTTGGGACATCAAATAAATCATTTAATATGTCTTTGGGCAGCAAAAATAATGATGTTTTAGCCATCCACACATTCAGAAAATACAGTACTGTCAGCTTAATGGTGGGCTTAAACAAACGATAAAATAACTGTAATATCTGATCAAGACATCCTATGATAAATGTTTGAAATAACATAAATTAATATAGAGGTCTGGAATTTTTAATTTGAACAAATTTCTCTACAGCATACCTGCTCCCGATTGATGACTGAGAGCCTTGTTTTGATGTAGGGGAAGAAATGGTTGGTGGTAAGAATAGTCTTCCTCTTGTACTGTTCATGTAGCTCACCGTGGGCACGGCCGTCTAGTGTGAATGGAGTGGCATACATAAACCTTTCTGTAAGTAATAAAAAAAAAAGGGACTTAACTGTCAACCAATTAATGTTTACACTCAAATTTATTTTCATTGTCTTACAGGAAGTTGCAAGTCAAAACTGTAGATAGACTATTTAAGCAGCTGGAATGTTTCATTCCTAAATATGCAGTTTGCTTCCAAGAAAGTAATGTGTTATAAAAAGGTTGGATTTACATTCATCAAAGTAATTAAAAAATAAAATCTTGCTGGATTACAGCATTCATTAAATTTCCAGATCATAACTAGTATTTTGGGGACTAAAGATGTGAAATGCTGGAGTATTTAACTATTAAAATATTTATACTTTTACATATCTAAGGGTCCAAGCAATCCAAAATCATTAAAACATTTATATAGGTTGTTGTGCATTTTTTTGTGCTGCTCTTAGTTAAGTATGTGTCCCCAAAGGTTATTACATAAACAAGCATGGGAAAAAGTAACCTGTCCCCAATGGTTATTATATAGAGAATTATGGGGAAAAAAGTACCCTGTTTCCAAGGGTTATTATACAGACAAGTATCGGAAAAAGAACCCTGTCCCCAAGGGTTATTATATAGAGAAGTATGGGAAAAAAGTACCCTGACCCCAAGGGTTATTATATAGAGAAGTATCGGAAAAAGAACCCTGTCCCCAAGGGCTATTATATAAAGAAGTATTGGAAAAAGAACCCTGTCCCCAAGGGTTATTATACAGAGAAGTATCAGAAAAAGAACCCTGTCCCCAAGGGTTATTATATACAGAAGTATCAGAAAAAGAACCTTATCCCCATGGGTTATAATATAGAGAAGTATTGTAAAAAGTGCCCTGTCCCCATTTGTCCACAAAAGAATAGTTGACTGAGTATTTTAGAATTCCTCAATTTATCCAGGTTCAAGATCAGACATTTTTATACAATTCAACAAGACAAAGTCTGCATGAGTAATTTACTGCAGATTATAACTGATAAAGACTTTCTAAGATTTTGTAATCTTTTTACTGACTTTATCATTTTTTTTAACAAAACTACAATTGGGATTATTAAAACTGTAAGCATTTTTCTTTTTCACTGTTTAATAAGAGACTGAAGTTGCATCTATGCTGTCTGTCCAATCTCTCCCAGAGGTCATATCACTACGGCAACAAATGGCATCATAATGATGATGTTATAATGTAATGACTGCAACATTTCAAGCTGCGAAGAAAGTATTAATTTTACAAAAGTGGACATTCTTATGGATATTTTTAAAAATTGTATCACCCTTTTGAAATGCTATGTTATGAAATATGCATGTTGGCATTTTGGTCCATTGCAAAACAACTCAACAGCTGAAGGCCTATAAATGGAATTTCTTATTTTTTTAGGAAGATATTTACAGTTTCAGAGGTATAGTAAAATTCTGGAATCTTCAGTCTTGATACAAGAAATGAAATAGGTTAGAAGAACCTGTACATAATCAAAATAATATATCAAACACCAGCACTGTATGAGCTATTTAGCAAAGTTATAAAAAAAACCCCATCTTTTTCTTTTTATATTTATCACTCAGCCATAACAAGCACCAGCTCAGTAAAATAGAACCAGAAGAAAACAGAAAAGACTGGTATGGGTTTGGGAAACATTGTACTTTCTCAATTGATCAACAAAGACAGATAGATTCAGTAAAACAATAGACCCAAGAGTGCCTGAGACTGCTCACCTGGCTGACATGTACCTAACAGGCAAATGCAGGAACAGTTTCCATAAAGTCTGAATCAGGAAGATGCTTTCTCTTGAAATGTTTTCTGTGAAAATGCTGTTTCAAGTTTTCTCCAGTTTTTATACATTCATCCATATTTGATGGTACATCATCATCGTTTGTCAAATATTGCATGGCCTCAATGCCATGATGCTTTTGTCAGAGCTGGTCAAATTCTGTAAAGTGGCTCTTTGAGCTAAAGTTGTGAAGTGTTTCTAATTATTTTGCAACGGCCACCATGTTTGATGGTAAATTGGCATAATTTCTATAAATCTAAGACGACTTCAAGCTAGGATGCTTTCAGTAAGATTTAATAAAATTCTGTAAGGCGGCATTTGCGATGAAGTTATTGGCGCAAGTTTTTCTATTTCAAGTAGCAGCAGCCATACTGGATGGCATAATGGCATAATTTGTACAAAATTAAAAGCCCTTCATGCCAAGATGGTGTCCATCATATTCTGTTAAGTGGTTTTTTTTAGAACTCCTTAAATAGATTTTTTTGTTTCTGGCTATGTTGGCCATATTTAAAAGTTAATCAGCATCTGTTGTATAAATCTGAAATCTCTTTATTCCATAATGTTTCTGTCAAAATTGGTGAAATTATGATCAGCAGTTTCTGAGACCATGTCATTTAAAATAATTTTTCGCTTTTAACAATGGTGGCCATACCTGACAGTCAATCATCATCATGTGTAAAAGGCTCTCATGTCAGTGGATGCTTTCTGCCAAATTGGACAATTTCTGTCAAGTGTTTTGTGAGAAGAAATTGTTACAAGATCTGTAAATTTTCAGTAATAATGGTAATATCTGGCAGCATGTTAAAAGCATTTGTACAAATTTGCAAACTATCAATGCCATGTCTTCTGTCAAATCTGGTCAAATTCTGTTAAGATCTATTTGAGAAGTTGTTTAAGTGTTTTCTATTCTCAGTAATGGTGCTCTTATCTGATCAACTTCATTTTAAAACCTTCATGCAAGGATACTCTCTTTAAAATTTAATCAAAATCTGCCTAGTGTTTTTTGAGAAGTTTGTATAATGGTTTTCTATATTTAGTCATGATGGCCATAACTGAAGGCATCACTTAAACAAATCTGAAAGCCCCTATTGCCAGGAAACTTTTCTCAAATTTGGTCAATTTATGATGAATGGGTTTTGAGAAGAAGCCCTGTAATGATTCTTTTATTTACAGTGATGGTGGCCATACTGGATGGCAGATTGGCAAAAGTTTGAACAAATAAGAAAGAGCCTTATGCCAGAATGTTTTTGGTCAAATTTAGTCAAATTCTGTTAAGTGGTTTTGAGAATTTGCAAATAGCAACTGTGCAAGAAAATATTAACAAGAGTCTATCAGTGGGATTGATGCTCTATTGTCTAAAAAGAATTTCCAAGAATTCAAGATAAGACCATTTCTTCTTTTAACTGCTGAGCGTTGAAACCCTCACTCATATTCCAGTGCAGTGAGATTTTTTAATAAGCAGTTGTAGCAACCATACTGGATGTAAGGTCAGCAAATTTTTCATTTTAGGACATGCTACACACCATCAGAAACTTCCAACTGATCAGTTGTTCTTCCCTTATGTATCCTCCAACAGTTATACTGGCTATCTCTTGTATAGTTTATCATATGCTGAAAAATGGCATTAAGCCCAAACACCACCATCAGAAGACTTCTGGTGAAAACCCCAAGCTGATATGACCATCCATTCCAAAGAATGTAACAAGATTTTCAAAATGTTCATTGTGGTAGGCACATTGAATGTCAACAAGACCTCATTTTCATTTACAACCAACTAGATATGACTGAGGGCTGTTCCAGTTAAACATATATGGTACCCAGGGAAGGCAGATTTTCAAAAATATATGCCAGGGTACCTTGATTTCAGAGTTCATATTAAAATCATAAGAAAATTCTAAGTTGCATCTATGGGTGAGTACCCCACTTTAAAAGTGCCTTCCCTGGGTCCCATGTATGTTTTAATGGAACAGTCCTGAAGTCTTTTGGTGAAAACCCTATGTTCTTATCACCATCAATCCCGGAGAAGCAATAACAAGATTTCAAGACGAAAATGATGCTGATCCATACCTGCCTTAAGGTGTGTCACATAAAAACATGACATTTTACTCACAACTCCCCTGACACGGTTGTGTTTTGAAAAACACAATTTTCAGAAATCTTCCAAAAAACCCCAAACAACTACATTGGTATGTGCCTGTAATATGCATAAATGATAAAATGCTTAGGGCTCATGTAAAACTATCTTTAGGGCAGCTTATACAGCAAGTAATTGTCACAGAGACAATAAAAAGGCAAAGAAGTCTGGTAAAAACAACCATTTACATATTACTTAACTGGCTGACAATAGCTAGGGTGATATGTTAAGTCCTTTGAAGACCACTGTGGGAGAGTCCATTGTGGTGATTTGATAGGTAAAGTTCACAAACTGGAATAACCCAATTCGTTTAAGTTCTAGGTAAATCAATCAGATTCTGGAGCTAGATGTATTTTGAAGAACAAAAATTAGTACACATCATTGCCTTGAATGGGAATGTTTAAGCCATGTGTATTAAAGATTATTGGAAAGTTTATGAACAGCGGCAATGTTTGTTTGAAGCTGGATTTTACTCCATACACAAAATGTTAAGCATGATTATTTTAATTGCTGGAATAATATTTAAGGGTGATTCATTTTTGAAGGTGATTAAGAAAGCAGTAACTAGCAAATAGCAAGCAAAGCCCAGCAAAATAAATTTCAGAACTCTAGATTGATGGAGTTTTACTTTGTGAAGCACAGCAGCAAAAGGGGGAGGGGATTTAATTCTTTGCACATTCTGCAAACACTATATTGATATAAATCATCCTGGAGTGTAGAATATCTGTTGAAAATGCAGCACCACCCATATATAACTAAGGTGACATGCTGAACTGAACATTCAGATTTGTAATTTTAATAATTATTTGTTATTTTAATCTTGCTAATATACTAACTATTAATTTACCCATGCTTTTCAGGATGATTTTAGCCATGAAAATGACTGATTGGAAGACAATAATAAGTAATTGTTAGAGTCCACACAGTTGGTTTGTGTTTTAAAAATTGTTAACACCTGAACTGGACAGAGGTGTGAGTATAAATGTCTCCACCTCCCACCCCTTTTTCCCCAATGAAATGGTCAGTCCCAAATGTGATGTATATTTATTTTCCTAAGAGACCAGCATATCTTGTGGTCAAAGTTCTGATAATGCTAATGTTATGGTAGTCAAGAACATCAAGTTCTGATCAGCATTCACTCAGAGAATCCAGCAGGTAAGTTTGAACAACAGTACCATCCAGTCTCAATTGAGTGTGAATATAAACAATAATGATACCTGCATTACATTCAAAACCCCATATTTAACTGTTGACAGCAGCAAAGACTGCATCTAATTAAACATATATTTTGCCATCCAATGGATTTTAAAAACATAAACTTGATTTATGTTTTTATTTAATGTCAGAGTGATTGTGATTATGTATTGGCACATATTTGTATGTGTATGGTAATGAGTGTGTGTGTGTGTGATTTAGATTTTTAACGTAGCTTTAACAATTTTTCAGTCATATCGCTACGATGTCTGCAGTGTGACAGTTTATAGTGATGTCTAGCACTGGGGCATCATGCTGCAGACATGTAGCATGATGTCCCACCCGGTCACATTATCCTGACACCTGGCCGACCAGTCCTAACACTAACCTCTTAATGCTGAGCATCAAGCGAGGCAGCTGTTAGTACCATTTTTTTAGAAGTCTTTGGTATGACTCGGCCGGGGTTTGAACCCGTGACCTCCCGCATCTGAGGCGGACGCTCTAACCACTAGGCGTATGGTAATGATATTTTTGCAATGTTATATCTACCAACTATTTCTTTCTTTGCCTGTGTATTAAATGCTTTGAAGAAAACAGACATTTTATTCAGGTTTCAATTTCGAACCATTTTTCCATGGACTTAATATGAAAAGATGGTGTTTTCTCAATTGGACAAAATGGGTTTTCAGTCATGCAAACTGACCTCCATCCTGGCCCCCCCGCCGGGAGCTAAAAACACACTTTCTGAGTCTCTACACCTCCCACTGTCTAGCAATATGGCAGGTACACCAATCTGACATCCAATTAGGCCACCAAGGTAGATGTAAAATTGGCATCATTTTCATGTTGGACCAACTAGGTACTATATGAAGCCTTCTGATGAAACCCCATGTTGATATGACTTTCCGTTTAGGAGGGGTAGTTGTTGTTGTTGTTGTTGTTGTTGTGGGGCTTAACGCCATTTTTCAGCACACGATAAGCTATACATGGCGGCCAGTATTAATGGTGGAGGAAGAAACCGGGAAATCCCCGGAAAGAACCACTGACCCACGAGAAGCTACTGGCAAGCTTTCTCACATATCCACATTCACCGAATCTTAGACTCGAACCCATGCAGACGGAGGTGAGATGGCAGTGATCCGTAACGGAGAGCGCTTTAGACCACTCGGCCACTTGGGGCCCCAGGAGGGGTAGTGACAGAAAGATTTTCAAGATGACTGCCATGGTGGCCATATATGAGGTCAGATCAGCACCAATTTCCTTTTGGAAAAATTATATATCATAATTAGTCTTCTGGTGAAAGCCCCATTTCAGATGACTTTCTATTTAGGAGGGTAAGAAATAATGACTTTTAAGATGGCTACCATGGCCGCCATACTGGATCTCAGATTGGCACCATTTTCATTTAGGACCAACTAAACATAATAAAATGTCTTTAACTGAAAACCTCATGTTGACATGACCATCCATCCAGAAGCAGTAGTGATAATAAGATTTTTTTTCAAGACAGCCACTGCGGCACTTTTCTGGGTGTCCAAGTAGAACTACCAAGACATTATAAGAAGTCGTCTAGTGAAAGCCCATGTTGATATAACTTTCAGTTCAGGAGAAGTAGTGGTAAGATTTTCAAGTTGGCTGCAGTGGTAGCCATATTGGATATCACAGATCAGTACCATCTTCACTTAGGGCCAAATAGACATCATGGAAGATCTTTTAGTGAAAACCCCATGATGATATCCCTTCAGGAGAAGTACAAATAACAAGGTTGCTGCAGTGCTACACGTATAATGAATGTCTGAGCAGCACCATTTTATTTTAGGTCAACTATAACTTGGGTATAAAAAAGTTTCATGGCAATCCTCCAATTAGTTTACAAGGAGAATGAATAACAAACCTGTGCTAACAGATGGGTGGGTGTCAGATGAGGAACAACAGATGACAGACAACAAGCCATTCCATAAACTCTTCTGGTCTGTGACTAGTCGAGCTAAAAATAAAACTTGATTAGAGACTTGTTGATGTCAAGCCTCCTGAAAAATCTGGCTTGAATTCATGCAGTCCTTTCAAACTTATTCAGCAGGAACCTAATGGCAAAGTTCTAAGTTAAACAAGGGCCACAACTTCATAATGTTTTGCCAGAAAACTGTGACATTCTAAATCAAGCTTGATATTTGTAATGTACAGCCAAATTAGATTTCTAATGTAAGGCTTCATACCAAAATTGATTTCAATTCATGAAGTCCTTCAAAAGGTAACAAGTGGAAATTAAATGGAGGGGCAAAGTTGAGAGTCAAACAAAGGTTGCAACTCCATAAAACAATGACAGAAAATGGCAAAAACTTACCTTCACCTAGATCTTCTAAATGTAAAGCCCTGACAGAAAATTTGACCTAAATATTTTTAATGTAATGCCTCATACCAAATTTGATTTAAATCCATGAAGTCCTTCAAAATTTATTTAGTGGAAACAAAACATAGGGGGGCAATTTTGATAGGACCTGATGGGGGACAGGCATGTTTAACACTGTATGCCCCCTGTGTGGAGATGGTGGAGGCATAACGAATTCCTGAATGTACCCTACTTGTCATTAAATAGTGTGTTATCATACAAATATTATATTAATATCTAAATGACAAATATGGTACCATGTTCAATGTCTAAAGCAACTGGTAGAAAA
This sequence comes from Megalonaias nervosa, assembly GCA_016617855.1. Lineage (NCBI taxonomy): Eukaryota > Metazoa > Mollusca > Bivalvia > Unionida > Unionidae > Megalonaias > Megalonaias nervosa. Next base: position 59,371 of record JAECUM010092961.1, read on the forward strand.
TACTGAATGCAAAAATTATAGATAAAGAGTCCACTAAAGTTTTCCTAACCTGGGTTAATCTCTGATCATGTAAAGTAAAACTTACTGATGTTGCAGTTCTTCTCAAAGTAGGTGACTCGATCTCGAAGTTCATAAGAGTCAAAATATGGTTCAACATAGGTAATCTGAATACAAGCCTGCAAAACAGATAATATACTGCACTGACAACAAGGCTGCACATAGTCCTGTCAATTTCCTGTATATACTTTCAAAAGCTATTGCATGCAGAAATTTACCTTAATAAATCAATAAATAATTGCCCCTGCCACCCATGCTGCTGCAATCACTACTGGAAAGATGACACTGTCACCATTTCTGCCAACTCTGGTGACAATAATAATTATTTGCATACCTGATAATTTATAATTTCTTTCAGTACATTTATTAATCATTTCATCAAATACATCTCTCAATCATAATATATATTAGAACATTCACAAGCTTACAAATGCTTCCCTCTCAAGCTAAAAAAGACAATAAGCACATCTTTTGGATTGCTTAGCAATTAAAGTGTTAAAACAAAATCTGTCTGCTAAAATGTAAGCCATACAAGATTGGTCTCATTTTGGACAGATGGATTAGAGCCAGGTACCATCAATCATCATTTACTACTTCCACTCATCCCTGGTCAGTATGTGTTCACAAAAGGCCTCAAAAAACATCTTCCATATTGTGCCTTTCAACTATTTTGAACACTCGTTAGGAGTTTTATCATCAGAGAGAATTATACTCTGTCATTTTCTTACTGTGTCTCACTAACGTTTCATCACAGCTGAATATTTTGCACTTCAATTGTTTACTTTGTTGGACAATAAGCTATTCAGCCCCATCCTGACTGCCTTGCCTTAATAGTCAATACTACATACATCTCAGTACTCAACCATTTTGTAAGCTATATCAGTAAATGAATATCATTTTAGTGATTTTCCAAAGCATTTATCTTAATGCTGAAGTTAACTTCATAATAAGCTTAGTACAACACTTTATTGAGTTCTTCCACATATGCCATTGATTTGCTATTTAATTATAGGTAATCATGGGCAGATTGAAGTCTGGGGTCTAAAAGAAGTTCAAGATAATCACCCCACCTGCATATATAGTATGAGGTTCAATGGGACCACACCCAATTTGACGAGATATGGATGAGAGATCTCATAAACAGTTACATGGGCTAGTAAGAGAGCCAAGAAACACTTCCATAAGGATGCCAATGTCATCAATACTTCTGCCAATGGTACCCCAGGTGCCAACATTTTCATGTCCCAGTGGCTTGATGCAGAAAGTCGGCAAATTCCCAAGAGGTTCTGGCATGAAAAATCCTGCCTCTTTCTTGCCTGCTGAAATAACTTCTTAAGCAGGTTTTTTCATCCAAACGATTAAATGCTGAAACTACATCCCTGTCTCATATCAAACAAGCTGTTAGAATTATTTCTGCAAACAAGTGGAGTAAAGAATTGCTAGAAGCCAACCACTTTGAAAGTGAAGGAAAACAGAGATCTTCCTCAAGTAATGCAAACAGATCTGTCCCTAAAAAGCCTCAGTATCACAAACAGCACACTTGTTTTAATGGCTTGTAGAGGTGGAGATGTTAGGTCCAATCATAATCAGGGTCACCGATCCATGGTTTCATAAAAATTTTGCCGTTACAGATGGAAGAATATTAGTCGGAACAAAGACCTCTTTGACCTTCAAGCTGATTTAAACTTGTCTCAACTGAAAACATTGGCACTTTATCCTAAACTCAACCTACCATAGGTTCTGATATACTTGAACAAGACACCCTTCAGATCAGTATTGTATAGCCTTGTTGACTCACCTTTCTTACAAGAACTGCTTCCGAGTCATTTTAATCTTAACAGGCAGAATAAACAGGATTTGTGCCTTATCAGCCAACCCCAAACTATCTGCAATTTTGCAACAATGGTACATTTTTACTTATAACAATCCCTGGTTTAAGTGCTAAGAACATCCTCCCACTCAATGGGAAACAGCCTTCTATCTAGGAACCTCAGTTTTTGGATTCTTCTCCCATGTTCATCTTCAGGACCCTCTTTGGGTACTGAAGTGATACCTGAAGCATACTGAGATGATCAAAAAAAAGGGAGATCCCATTTGTTCTTATCACTCAAAGAAGTATGAGACAATATTTCAGTGCAGGCTTTCATTCTGGATCCAATGGGTTATCCGTTCAGACAAAGTGTAACTAACCCAAGACCAGATGAATTTCTTGCACATATCGATTGCAAGGTTAGATTAGTTGCCACCAGCATATCATTCAAGTGAAACTGTTCCCCTACCAATGTCATTTAAGCTATGGGATGGAGACACAAGACAACTTTCTCCAGCTCTTACCTCTGAGACCCTTCATCCCAAAGAGCTTGATTTGACTCTATGGGACCTATAGCAATAGTGCAACTGGCTACCTTAAGCACTATTTTTACTGTCCGTAAGTTGGCAAGGCAAAAAATCTACTTGATGTTTCAAGTTCACTTATAGCTAAATAATAGGTAAATAAATTAAATATGAAACTTTTCTAAATTCTATATATACCAATATCTACCATTCCATCTTACCTTTGACCCTGCCATCAAACTGCAACTTAACAATAAATAAACTGATATGTAAGAAATGAGAGGTAAGTACTTTTAAGATCACTGGAATTTAGGGGTTAGAAAAGAAGCCAAGTTCCAACAGGATGCCAAGCTTGTAATCAATAGTAACAGACAAACATGAATTTAGTTATCATTAGATTATATGGTATACCATTACCTTGTTGGGATCTAGTTTCTCTCTCTCCACAGTGTTGGAGTCCTTAATCATCTGCACACTGTCATAACCAAATCTTTCTCCATAGAAACTCTAGAACATGGAAAAAGATAAATTATCTTCAAACTTTGAAAAATACTTTGGTATTTATAATATAAAAAAAAACAAAATAAGAGCAGCAACTTCAATGGCAATCCACCACAAAACTGAGAAGCTTCCTATTATCTATTACCCCAACTCCCAACACCCACCCCAAACACTGCATACTGTGTGTGTGTGTGTGACTAACTTTATTTCCTCTTCAATAGAAACTATGTCAGGTTTATCAAATTTTAGAATACATGCTCTTGAAACACAAGAAAGAATCAAATTACAAAATAAAAGAGAAATGCATTGTCAAGTAATACATTCACAAAATGTAACATCTAACTGAAGTACAACCATATAACATGACTGCAGAAATATCAGAACTGGTATTGTTTAGCTTGGTATATGACTAGCATTCTTTCAACATATGCCTAATGGTAGTAATGATACAAAGAATGCAATTACATGTGGTATCCATTGTTAAAGTATGCTTGTATGTCTGTGCCTGTGTGTACATGTGTGTGTGTTGTTGTTATGGGGTTTTAATGCCATTTTTCAGCACAAGATAGGCTATACATGGTGGCTAGTATAAATGGTGGAGGAAGAACCCAGGAAAACCCCGGAAATAACCACCGACCCACGAGAAGCTACTGGTAAGCTTACTCACTTACCCACACTGGCCGAGCCCTAGACTTGAACCCATGCAGACAGAGGTGAGATGGCAGTATTCCATAATAGTGAGCACTTTAGACCACTCGGCCACTTGGGGCCCCTGTATGTATGTATGTATCTATGTATGTGTGTGGATATGATGTGTGGGTGTGTGTGTGTGTATGTATGTATGTATGTATGTGTGTGTGTATGTATGTGTGTGTGTGTATGTATGTGTGTCTATACGTATGTATGTATGTATGCATGTATATATGTGTGTGTATGTATGTATGTGCATATGTATGTATGTATGTGTGCGTGCATGTATATGTTTAATTGGTTGGTTGGTTGGATGGATGAATGGATGAAGTTTAATGGCATGTCAGCATAATCCTGGATATTAAAAGTTCCATTTTTTATTTCTCTCCATTCTTTAAACATGCCACACGGAAATAACAGAAAACACCAACACCCCAATCATACTTTAAGGCTTAAGTCTCTATCCATAACAGTCCAAAAGAGGATGACTGATAATTTAATTCATTTCACAAAATTTATCATTTATCTATTTTCACCCAACTGCAACCTAATTAAATGCTTGTTTGGGATTCTGACCTCCAAACGATGGGAGATTTCTGGAAGCTTGGTTATGGAAGGTTCCTTGTAAACAAATTCCTCTCCATCAAGATCTCCAAACTTGTTGCCATAAAAACCAACACGGAAGTAGGTGCCAAACATACGCTTCCCTTCCTGAAATAAACAAATAAATAAAAGAATAAGACTATTTTATGATGGAAACCATGCTTTTCTAATTTTTTTTCCTTCTCCCCATTCCTTTACCATGCCACAAGGAAAAGAAACAAAACAAACCACCGAGTGCATAGTAAACAGCTTAAATCTATAGTCACTACAGTAGAGGACAACTTATCAATGATACAGTTACTACAGTAGAGGACAACTTATAAATGATCAATACATGGTCCTCTGTAAAACACACAACTTATCATATACCACAAGCACGATTAGGGCTTTTACGACTGACCTAAATGATCTCATTGTGCTACCACAGTGGACTGTAGAAGATATCTGAAGTGATAAGGGCAGTGATGAATTAAGATCAATAATAGACAAACTGAGCACATTTTCACATATCTTTTATCATGTTGTCAAATAAGAATGTCTTAATTTTATTTTAATCCACAGAGAATTAGAAAATTTAATTGGTTTTTGATAAATATATAAGCAATAATAACTCTGGTTAATACAGAATCTGCTTAATCCTTCTGCCCAAGGTTGGATCTGAATTATGAGTTGTTTTACCGTGTTACAAACTATGTGAAAGGGATAATGAGAAACTGCTTTCTGATCACAACAGCTATACATCTTTGATAACTCATGCACAGTGAGGTCAAAAAACAAAGACCACAGCATATGCACTGGTTCAAGATACTGAGATAAGTCTAAAAAGTTTGGAAAGCTATAAATGGCGTTATAAGAAAGAATGTGAGGAGAGGGTTTCAATGGTTGAACACTCATTTTATAACTACTCTGGAAATAATGGTGAATAAAAAAATAATTCCTAATGAAGTTGTTCAATTTTCAGTATAAATTACCTTTTTTTTCTTTATAACCAATCTCTGAAAGATCTTTAAAAACCTTACTCCAAGAGGTTTCAGTACACAAAACATGTACACCAGTCCCTGAACACATGCCACTTTCCACCTGAAGCCATCAAAGTTTGAAATTCCTTTCATCACAGAGCTCTCCCAACAAGAGCCAGGCATGAAGAAGGAGCCAATCTGGACAAAGATTGAAAATCTTAGTCTATGGCACTGTTTGAGCAAGTTTGACTTCACCCAAAATTTCTAGGCATACTCATTGCTAGATTGAGTATATCACTCACCCAGGACTTGTCCCATCTGAGACAGACTTTCAAAATCAGTTTACAAATGTGAGGTGAATATGTAAATACTGCAATTTCTGGAGGCTCTTTTCCAGATAAATTCCTGTCATGAACCAACACTGGATGCAACAATGATGTAACAATAATACTGTTCTAGTCATGAACCTAACTTTCAGAATGAGTTGACAGAAAGGTTGTGCCACTGAGCCATTTGCAAAGGGCACATGAAAAGGCAGAAGAATCAGATCTACTGCTGCAATAAGCAAACCCATGAGCTGCAGGAACTCTTGCTGTAATCTACTCACTGTTGGAAATTAACTCAACAAATTCAATAATCCATACCATGTATATGTGAGGGAGACAGACGATGTTGAGACTGGTGATAAACTCCACGCTAAGGTGGGCAAAATGATGGAATGGATCAAGATCCAGCTTTTTCCAGTTCACTAAAAAGCTTAGGTAACCTAAAAGGGGAAGGAGATCATTCCTGCCATTCTCCAGAATAGAACTCACCATGCTTTTGGAGGATGTCTTCCAAATATGCTGCAGTCATTATTAAGGAACTCAACTAGTAATGATGTAGCTGATAATTTATTTGAATGCCAATAAATTGATGTTGACACTAAATTCGAGTGCATGAGACTGGTATGTTTTTTCCTTGGTAGGCAAACCAAAGGAACTTGCACCAAGCTGGGTGAATTGGGACATGGAAATATGTGTCCATCAATTCTAGACTGATCATAAACATACCTGCCATAACATACTATGTCACAAGAAAAACACAATCTTTTTGGAATCCCAAATCCCCCAACATGGGCATTTTGAAAAACACGATTTTCCAGACTTTTAGCACCAAATTTTTTCAACATAAAAAACCCCTCTATTTCTTGACCACAGTGATTAATGCCACTAATCTACAATATGTATGAACAGTAAACAGGTCCTGCTCACAGCTCAGCTAAACCTATCCTCGGGGCAAATGTTTGATATAGAGGCAATTAAAAGGTAAGGAAGTCTGAGATAAAAACAACCACCTTTCAGAGAAGATTTGATTGGTTCACAATAACTAGGGTGATATGTCATGTCAAATTCTGCCATGAGAGAGTCCATTTAACTATCTTACATAGGTAAGGTACACAAAGTAGAACAACCTGATTCATCTTAAGTTAGGTACATCAATCAATGAGACGTGCTGAAGAACAGATAATACTGCACATCACTGCATGTCTATGTTGTGTTCTACTGATTACTCCTAACAAAATGCATCAACCTAGATCTCCTTGCACATTATGTATTAGTATATCTATGACTGTGCAGTACGGAATCCAACTTATATATGAGCAAGTAACATACTCTAAAAACAAGCAAATCTGTTGAACAGATTAACAAGAGATTGTCATTCCCACCTTTTTATTTAGTAAAAAAGTTAAAAACTATAAAAATGAGCTTTAATCCAAACAACTTAACACTACCTTATGGACAGATATATGGATATATGTATGTATCAATGTGTGAATGTACTGATGTATCTACATGCACAATGATGCCAAAGTACTTGCTATATAGAGATTCTGTAGGCTGAACAATAATTACAAGTACCATCAGTATCTTTTTTATTTTAGTGTCCTAAGTATTGCTTGTGTCTATTTTGTGGCAAACAACAATGACAATTAGATAGCTGCTTGTGATGCAATGGAAATCTTGGTAAAAATACCTGTCCACCTCCTTCATGATATCATTACTGAATATGGCATCATACTCCAACTGACACAAGATTTCATGCTCTCTCTCTCTCTCTCTCTCTCTCTCTCTCTCTCTCTCTCTCTCTCTCTCTCTCTCTCTCTCACACACCACCACACACACACACACCTCTTCGGATCTCACCTGTCTGATGATCTGGTTGAAGGCTTCCTGCAGTTTGCCATGAATGTGGGCCAGTTTCTTATAGTCCCTGTTGGCCTCATGAATGCTATTCAAGATCTTGTACACATGGTTGACTGACTCGTACATTCCAGCCTGAATAGAAAAAAATAATATGTGAATTATGGAGTGTGTTTCATGCTGAAAAGTTTTAATATGTTAACAAAGCCACTAAGGAAAAAAAGAAAAGTAAATTTGCTTAAGTTTTTCATACATACAGCCTTTAGAAAATATCAACATGAGTTATGCATGTTAATTACTGTATACTGTGCAAAAATATGCATGCAAACATTTCTAGGTAATCACTGAAAGTTTTTATACCACCATGATTCTTCTCAAGATTAAAATCTTTTTTTTCTGTGAAAGCACAAAAATAAAGCAAATTTTTATATTTTGTTTCTCCAAGAATACTAACCCAATCAGATTCACTTCAGGATATATAATCCTGCTAACTCCCAAATCCTGCCCAACAAAAAGGTGCAAATTTGTGTTTTTTGGTCTACATCATAAGACAAAGGGCAATAACTCTTGCTTATTACTTCCCCTTGTTACCACCACGTGTCACTAGTTTTTAAGCTGAGTGAAATATCCAACAAGGATGCTTGCATAGCGATGTGGTTGGAAAAGTTTTTAAGTAAAATGATTGGGTAAGTATTCTTCAAGAAACAACGTACTGGAAAAGTTTGCTTTCTCCTTTGAATATGTTCCCTGATTGCATTAATGTTAGGAGAATAAGTAATAGGTGGATGAAATGATGATCATCCTATCTATACCTTGGTTATCTTTCTAGGGAATAAAATGGCTGAATTCCCTATGCAAATGAGAAACTGCTCTTCTAACTTGAAAGCAACACAGCCTACGGTCATGGTATCTGTAACCTCTATAACCTGCTTCCCGGCCATAAACTGGGAGAAAAAGTTGTTTATTTGTGCCATGACTTGCCTCTTTGTGCTTCAAGGTCAGATTCATTAATGCTCATGAGAAAACCGAGATGATTCAAATGGGATAGGAGATTGTTTCCACCTCTGAGAAGAATAGAACTCACTGCAGATTTCTGAAGGATGTCATCCAGCTTGAGCTTCAACAGAAGAATTTATTGGTTCAGGCAATTCAGTTTAGTTTCAGCTTGCCATTGACCTATTGTATAAGAAAAAGCCTTGAATAAAAGCCCTGACATTGTGTTTTTCTCACAATCATAATCTCCACTGTACTTTTGTCATATCCAACCCTTCCCTGATCTGACAGTATTACTGTCGGAAGGCAGCGGAAAGAAAGATGAGGGTTTAGGGTAAATGAAATCCGAAGCCTCTTTGAAATGACTTGGATCACCTATTCATCTTGTGGAAACAAGTTGATCCAAGATTGAAACTGCAAGTGTTTGGCATCCACTAGTACACTGTCTTCAGGCAGTGAGATTGGTAGGTCAATGTCAAGTTCAGAGGTTTGGAGGAGGAGAAATTGTAATTTCTTCCCCTCCCCCCCCCCAATCAGATTGCCTCCTAAACTGGTTAGATTGTTGCCTCTTAGCATTAGATTGAGATATGAACTAAACCTGGGGGGGAAAAAGTCCACTTTCTTTGCTTGTCTATTGTCACTCTGCTGTGGCATGGACAATTTGGTCTTAAAAGACTGTGCAGTGTGGGTGGTGAGTTGGAGGGGCTGCCTATCTCTGAACTTCTTCAATTTTGCCTGCAAAGAGTAATGGTAGGCCAAACAGCATCATCCTTAATGCCAGGTCATGATGTGGCTTAAGTGACACAGAATGCAAACATGTGCCACATCAAACTGAGATGTACAAAAGCAGTCAGCGCAATCACCACAGAACGATGAGCTGCCTTGTTATTGACCTGAGCAATTCTGGCCGTTGCCTCCCAGGCATGCTCCTTGCCTGATATTTTGGCCAGTTGGAAAATTGCTAAAGAGGCCATGTCTAACATCAAAGACGTGGGAACAACAATTTGAACCTACTTCGATGTGGAATGAAACACATTCTTATCCACTTTATAAAAGAGCAGGGCAGACTGCTGCAAAATTCTTATCCAGACCCAAGCGTTCAGTATGAAAGGCATCAGAGTGGGTTTTGTACCAACAGAATGAAAATGTCACTGATATGTGGCTTTGGTAAAAAGAAATGCCTTAGCATTCCCCAGATCACTGAATCTTCCACATAGACATCATTAATCTCCCTGATCATCACTGAGGAGGCAGCAGGAAGGATGAAGTCTCTTCTGCATTGTCAATATCTATTGAAGCTTTGACATGATAGACACATGTGGCAGTTGGGTGTGGAAGGCATTTTGAAACCGACAACACCTTCCTCTTCGATGGCAGCCTTAAAGTTTAACTCAGTCCATTCCATGGTGGGATCCAAGTAAGGCTGTGCTTTATGAGTATCTTCACACTCATTGTGTGTAGAGTAATGTTCCAGTGCTGCCTCAATATCTTGATAAAACAGCAATGGTGACACTGATGGCGCAATGCCATCATCTCTTTATAAGTCATAGTAACTTCTCAGTGGGTTAGCCATGATCATATGGAATGCTGGCTCTGCCAGACAAATTTGTCTAGCCAGGACAGACAGCTGGTTCACATGGAGCATGGTTGGCACAGTTGCCAGTCATGCAGAATGCAGTCCAGTCAGCGCTCTTAATGGTCACGCCATAAACATGGCTGGTTGGACGGATCTATCACTAAAATCCCCATCATGGCATGTATGTGCAGCCATGGGCCACGCGAGATGGATAGACTGATCAGTAAGATCCCCATGGCTGTTGAGAGATTAGATAGATGGAACTATCAGTATGATCTTCGAATTGAAACACTGCACTGGCTGGAGAGCTGGGACAGCTCCAGACAGTAATACAGTAGTATAGGATAGATAAAAGGAGCTGTTAAAAAAAATCCATGGTGTAATGTTTGCTGCATTTAATGTGAATACTGATCAAATTTATTTTTTTTAAAAATATAACATTTAAGATTTTAGCACAAATTTCCAAGAAGTGTGTTCACTGCAAGCATTCCAAAGAATGAAAAGAATAAATATCATGAACCAGGTTCTGTTTTCAGATAATGCTTAATATATCTAAGTTGTCCTTGCAAGAATTCCCCTCTCTTGTTTTTTTCATTTGGCTAACTTCTGCAATATGGACTTACAGGCATAGACATGCAGGGGGACAGGTGCCCACTGGGCTGTCTAAAATTGTGGGGACACTCCCTCAATGTGTCAGAACCTGTGGAAGAAAGGGAGAGGTTCAACTGCAAAATCTGCCCTGAATTTATTAACCTTGACAGCAAAGCATCATTACTTTGCCATCTGATTTCCACAGAAGCAACATCCGGCACCAAATTCTGTTTTCAGATGAATACTTAATGCATCTGAGTTGTTATGTGAGACTTTCTCTTCATTTCTATTTCTTTGGCCTACTTCTGCAACCCAGCAGCCCATACATTCTTCGACCATACAAGCTAACATATGAAATTGCATTCAGACTATTCTACCTTCAAAGAAAAGACTGGACTTGACAAGTTAAGGTTCTGAGTTTTCTACATTCAAACAAAAGACTGGACCCGACACGCTAAGGTTCTGATTTTTCTGTCTTACAAGAAAAGAGTGGACCTGACAAGCTAAGGTTCTGATTTATCTATCTTAAAACAAAAGACTGGACCCAACAGGCTAAGTCCAGATCTTTCTACCTTAAAACAAAAGATTGGACCATAAAAGCTGAGGTTCAGTTCTTTCTATACTTAAACAAAAGACTAGGACAGACAAAGTGAATTTCAGATCTTTCTACACTGAAACAAAAGACTGGACCTGACAAGATCAGGTTCAGTTCTTTAAATATTTAAACAAAGTCCTGGGCCACACAAGATGAAGTTCAGATCTTTCAACACTGAAACAAAAGACTGGACCTGACAAGATGACACAAAGGTGAAGTGCTAAATATATCAAAGCAATGAAGATCAAAAATACAAGATAATAAAACTACTTTCCAACACACTATGTAAGAATTAGGCTTAATAGTTTACAGGATACATAAAGCCATACAGAATATAAAGAATACATAAGAATTTCCTTTCTGGTTTTAAGAACTAATACCTTATAGTTTTCAGCATTAAATGATGTGATTTTAATCAATCTAAATGCTTCTTACAAAGGCTTGGTAAAAGTTTTTAATTATATTCAAGCTTGGGTGGCTGAATGTTAACATATAGGAATCAGCCAACTTTGAGGAAATGGGTGTGGTCTTGCAATTTACAAGATATCTTCAAAGAATCCAGTGTTAGTTTATTATGGACAAACATCATAGGGAATGGATCTTAGTTTGACCCTATTACCCTTATTTTAAACACAGTGATCAAGACTGTATGAGAAAAAAACTCTTTTGAATATAAAAATTAAGAAATCATCAGCCCTTGTATGGAACAAATTTTCTGGTCCAGTGTTCACCTTCTTGCTGTGAACATACTGACAAGATGGTCTGGTATATTTGTTACTTACCATATTAAAGCAGCTGGCTGCCTGTTCTAGCAGCCCTACAAGTCCTGCCTCAGTGAAATACATCCCTGTACAGATTCCCTCCTCATCTGGTGACACCACATCATCTGACACAGCACTCTCCTCCAACACATTGGAAGTGATTTTCTGAAAGAGGAATCAACAATTACCTTCATTCATTAAAATTCTCATAACAAGGAATGTAGATTGAAATATAAAGTTGACTATTTTATTTCATCTGGGTGCAGATAATTGGGAACTGAGACAACTGAGGAGTGAAATAAGGGGACTCTAAAGTTCCCAACATTATAATGCATCAAATTAAAAAAAAATTTGGATAAACAATTGGGATAATCAATGCTGTACTGTAGTACCTGTGACAAATGAGCTTTCTATTCTGGCCTTATTGTCAATGTTTCTTTATTCTGCACACCCACAAATGTATGATCTAATTGTTGTTCTCAAACTGTAAAGATGCACATGGGGATGTGTAACTATTAGAATTAACACTATCACCATAATTATGCAGGAATTGATATTAACCATTATTATGCCAAATTCTGTGTATCATCTGCTCCAGAGAAATTGATAAAATAAATTTCATAATAGGTCAATATAAAACATGAACTTTTATGATGTTTTTAATGGCACAGAAAAATGTTTTCTCTACATCTAACTTGCTTTTGACAGGCTACACAAAAATCTATTTAAATGTCAACAAAATAATCATCACTGATCCAAAGATATATATTTGAGTGGTATCTTAAAAGTTCTAAATATTTTGCTACAGCATTTGTTTCTTTTAACCTGTCATTCAATTTAAGACTGATTATTAGACAAAATAACTTTGTTTAAAATGACATACACAGAGAACAGTAGATATACGCATGTGATGTAACAAAGGTGAATAACAGTGACCTAAAAATGTTGTTGGAGGCAATTTCTGCTAGTGAACAAACAGCATACTGTAAAATCTGGATGCTCTTACTCTCCCGCTGATACCAAAAGTAACTTGGATAAAGTCATGGATCCAATTCTGTCAAATCCTACAATTCTGAGGTGGTTTCATTGTTTAAAACATGGTCAGGAAACCATGCAAGATGACCCATGTTCTGGAAGACCATTGTCACAATTGGTGAACATGGAATGGCTGCTGCAAAGGAGACAACTGATAAAAATGCTCGATACACAATGTAAGACATTTATCACAGCCATTAATTCATCTGCTGTTTTTAATATCCTTAATCATCTGAAACTCAAAAAGGTTTGAGCAAAATGGGTCCTGCATTAGCTGAAGGCTCATCAAAAACAGTTGGGTTGAAACTGCCAAACAACTACTAACCAAATATGAAAAGAGTGACTAAGGCTATTTCATTGATATTATTATAGTTGATGAAACATGGCTTTACATTTTTTGAATCCAAATCAAAAAGAAATAATAACATTTGGACTGAAGAAAATGATCAGAGACCACAAATCACTCAATGTAGCTGGACTGTCAAGTGAGTTTTATAAGCATTATTTTCAATACAAAGAGCCAGATCATCCAGGTATCTGCACCTAACTCTGCTAGTGTTACTGGACATTTCCATGCCTCCAAAGTGTTGCCATAAGTTGTGGGACCCAACCAAACCGCATGTCCATGCAACAATATCCAAGGTATCCATCCACTCTATGACAACACACCAGCACATAAATCTTCAGTTGTGACAGACTTTGTGAAGGAGCACAGCACCCAAACATTGCAACATCTTCTTCTATACATCCCTTATTTTGCACCAAGTGATTTTTGGCTGAATCCTGTTAACAAATATTCACTGAGGGGTATGAATTTGAAAGCTGCCATGCAGTTGGAAGTACAATTTTCCAGTGTATGAACAGCTTACCCAAAAATGAATGCTAAAGGCCATTTAATAAATGAATAATGAGACCAAGAATGCAAGTAGATGTGCATAGAGAGTACAATGAGGAGATGCACTGATGCACTATTCACTAATAAAGCACTTTGTTGTACAGCACACTAATATTTAGAACTTTCTAAATATCCCTTGCATTTTGTAACTTTCTTTTCTGACAAGAATAATTACAGAGACAGTTCAAGGTCATGCAAACTAAAAACCCAAAGAAACATGCAGTCTTCTTTTCGTAGTAGTTTGTGAGTAGTCTGTTTTTCCTAACTTCACAAATGGAAAACTTGAACACAGATAGGAAGCTAGCTACCATAATGAAACAGTGTGATGCAGTCTATTATTGATGTAGTCCACTACTGATGCAGTCTACTACTGATATAGTCCACTATCGATGCAGTCTACTACTGATGTAGTCTACTATTGATGCAGTCTACTATTGATGCAGTCTACTGCTGTGAAGAAACATCTAAAACACGTACGAGGATATTTACTTGTAACAAATGATTAAGGGATATATTTAACTCAGTGGGTGAAAAACAGCATTTTTATGAGTTGCAAATCCACAAATGGAAATGGTTTAGCTTTTCACTCACATCTTGTCAAAGTATTGTGAAAAACATTTTTACCTAGGGCATTACTTCACAAGGAACATAAACAATGGTATCAACATTCCTTATAAACTTAAATTTTACTGGTTGAAATATTTAATGTGCAATCCAATAGCATGTCACACACATGCGGATGTAAAATGAAGCCTTGCAATACCTGGAAGTCCACACAGCCAACAGGCAGATAGGGCTTGTCCTCCAACATGTTGAGATATTCGGCAATCAGACCTGCTGAGTGAATTAGGCAGTGGGCTGCCTCTGCATGGTTATTTCTCTGAAAGTACAAAAATCATAGAGGCCAGTGTACAAACAAAAAGTCCCCTAAAATATGCTTTAAGCAACTTATCAGACATCAAAATTATCAGGAAAGACAGAGTGATAAAGTATGCAGAAAAGTTGTGCAGAACACTCTTTCTTACTTGCAAATAATTCTACAATGAAAATGATTTTCTGATGCTCAGAACAACATTGTCCATTTGAAAGCATGCATTGATTTATCAGAAAGCACTTCTTGATATTGCCCATTGCATGACCTCTCCATATTTACATCAGTTCATGCAGGCAATACAACAGATTTAATGAATTTTGTCCTCTGGTTACTATGATGAGGTCATAAAAAGTATACAGTGATTGGATATATCGCTATTGTAACAGAGCAGTAGTATTACTGAGAAGACATAAAAGTAACCAAGATTCATGGCTCTATCTCAATGGGCACTGGATAAAAGCACAAAAAGATTTGGTTTTGTTTGGAATGGAGTTTTATAAGACAGAAAAACTTTTAAGGTTGGTTATATCAAGCCAACTAAATGCTTTTCCTTAAGATATGCCTCAGTTTACTGTAGCTGATCTACGTTGATTAAATGGTTGGCACTGAACAAAAAACCTTTTGGTCATCACAACAGAAAAGGGAAAAAAGTGACCCCGACCCTGCAGATACATAAAATGCCATCAAATTGAAGAAAAAAAAATAATCCTGCATTCCTGTACTTAAAACAGCTTGTAAGTTATAAAGCAAACAAAACAAAACATGAAAATATTGACCTATGAACTTGAGGATAAGGCCTCCTTTATGGTAAACAGCACATTTTCTAGTCATCACATATAATTTCATAAAATAAATCCGTTTCTCTCCATTAGGTCTAAAGTTATAGAACGTAAAGTGCAATTGAAAAAGACTTAAGCATTACACAGAATGCTCTGCAAACGGACTCAACAAAGTTACTCAAGTGTGAGTAGTTGGTCAGTGTAACCTATTGCCTGTAATGAGCACTACCCTCCAGGATGAACACACCTGTGAAGAACAATAATACTGACAGAAAAGTGATACCTGATACCCATGTCTCACCCTGAACCTTTCGTCACCTTATGGACCATGTGTAACCATGGATGTTTTGTCAATGATGTTCAAAGCTGGCTCTTTGGCAACATAATTTGCAGGAAAAACATAACTTTTTACTATATATCTAAAAGTTCAATCAGCATCCTCTATGTATTTTCTCATTTATATAAAGTATTAGCCATTTCCATCTCATGGCAAATAACAGTACATTTGATTGTAACCCATGCAAGCAAAGAGATTGTCACTTGCACTCACAGTGAATGTATTTTCTAATAATGATTTTTATTTGAGAGATATTGTCATACTATTAACCTGGATATAACACACTCTTGGATATTTTGCACCTTAATCCATGTCATGCATCAATGGCAGGTGCCTTCAAGCAATAGGTTGATTTCTCTCTCTCTCATTTGTGATTTTGCTGGATCCATTTTTCATTCTGATAACATTTAAACCTCTAACGACAATCAAACATGATTCGTTTCTCTATATTTACGTCAATAACCAATGTGTTGCATTACCTGACAAAAGCGATACACACACTATGGATGCACATGCTACATATAACGAGTTTGTTTTTATATTTTTGCCTTGAATAAACTGCTCATAAAGCAAAAAAAAGTGAATAAACATAACAGTACAAGATTAGTTTCTTTCATTTTATTATCAAAAAAGCATTTTATTTATCTATTTTATCATAGCATTCAGTGTGTGTAGGGGTTGTGTAAATTGAATACAATTTATTTCATTCCCTAAGTCTTGGGTCGTATGATCTAGGTCAACAAAAATTTCACCATAAGTTCTGGGACAGGAAAAAAAATAATTATTTTATTGTGTCCCAATATATATGGTGAATATGGTACAGTGACTTTTTCTAAGTTTGGTTCCTTTGGCTCTTGAGAAGAAATCTTTGCCAAGAAAACAAAATAAGAATAGCTTTTAAGAATGCCAAATTAAGTTTCTTTATCTGATTTTTTTTCTACAAACTTGCATTTTCTATATGGTATTGATACTGCTCTGTTATATATTTTTGTTGTGGAACATAAGTACAACAATATAACAAGTAGAAAAGATTCATTTGTAATGTTTCAAAACAATAAATGTAGTACATAAACATTCTGATATGATTGTAAGTATGCCAATAAGAGTGTGAGAGAATATAATCATTGATATTTGAGATGATTCTTTTCTAAAGTAACTAATGTTTCAAAAGAAATGAGAGGTATCTATATGAATGAAGAATATTTCTCAACTGGCAAAAGTAAGTGCTTAAGTGTATCAAAGCCATTGATTCCAGGATAATGTTCCCACCATTAGTAGGTGACCAACAGATATTGTTGATCTAATGTCTTTCAACAAACACAACATTTAGCTCTTTGATTGCTTAGCCCATATACAGCATGTATAGTGCTTGAAGCAATGTTGTTTGAAAGCCCAAAGCACCAAAACAGCTGAGTTTTCTAATGAGCATGAAGGCAATCCAAGTGGAAGTCTTAACGAATATGTAAGCAATCTAAGTAAAAGTTGAAATGAATATGTAAGCAATCCATGCTAAAGTATTTATGAATTCTTGAGCAATCCAACTGCAAGTCCAAATGAATACATAACCAATCCAAGTAGAAGTCAGAATGAATATGTAAGCAACCCAGGTGGAAGACTTAATGAATACATAAACAATCCAAGTGGAAGTCAAAATGAATATGTAAGCAATCAAAGTGGCAGTCTTAATGAATACATAAACAATCCAAGTGGAAGTCAAAATGAATATGTAAGCAATCAAAGTGGCAGTCTTAATGAATACATAAGCAATCCAAGTGGAAGTCAAAATGGATATGTAAGCAATCCAAGTGGAAGTCTTAATGAATACATAAGCAATCCAAGTGGAAGTCGAAATGAATATATATGTAATCCAAATGGAAGTCAAAATAAATATGTAAGCAATCCATGTGGAAGTCTTAATGAATACATAAGCAATCCAAGTGGAAGTCTTAATGAATACATAAGCAATCCAAGTGCAAGTCGAAATGAATATGTAAGCAATCCAAGTGGAAGTCTTAATGAATATGTAAGCAATCCAAATGGAAGTCGAAATGAATGTGTAAGCAACCAAGGTGGAAGTCTTAATGAATATGTAAGCATGAAAGTCTTAATGAATACATAATAAATTGAAGTGGAAGTCTTAATGACTACATTATCATAAGACCTTACTCCACTGTGTTTTGTGGCCATGTTCTGTAACCAAGTCAGTCGGAGGTCAGGGGAGGTCTGGTAACCCTTGGCAATTCGGTACATCAAATCTAGCAGCATTTCTGGATCCTCCTGGAATTCCTTCATCTTCACTGTGTCAGAAAGGATCATATGAAGGTTGAACACCAAATCTTTCACCTATGTATGAAACAAAAGAATGTTTCTTACTAGAATTCTACAGAACGCTATATTTTGCCTAATCCTTGACTGCATGACACAAAAACTACATTGATCAGGAGAGTTACATCACTATGACCTATTTTTATTTCACTAAATGGAACACCTCAAGATGATTTGAACCATAAAATTCAACGCCTGTATATGCAATAGTAATCTGAGCAAATAATAAATGTAAACACGTCCTTGAAAAGTACGTACTTTGATAAATTTCAGTAGTGAAGAGTGTTCCTAAATACAACTGCATACAGCTCTACCTCATTATAAGGCAGTAAGTTCATACCTACAGTTCTACCTCATTATAATGCAGAGGTTATGGTTCATGTCTACAACTCTACCTCATTATAAGGCAGAGGTTGTGGTTCATATCTACAGCTCTACCTCATTATAAGGCAGAGGTTGTGGTTCACGTCTACAACTCTACCTCATCGTAGGGCAGTAGTTGTGGCTTATATCTACAGCTCTATCTCATTATAAGGCAGAGGTTGTGGTTCACATCTACAACTCTACCTCATCATAAGGCAGTAATTGTGGTTCAACCACATACCTACAGCTCTACCTCATTACAAGACAGGACTTGTGACTTATATTGACAGCTCTACCTCATTATAAACCAGTAGTTGTGGTTCACATCTATAACTATTACCTCATCATAAGGCAGTAGCTGTGGTCTGTATCTGCAAACATTAGGTACCAAAATGTAATGGGTCCAAAACTGTGTGTGTTTATGTGGGAAGGAAGGGAGGGAATAAACAAAGTGCCACTACAACTTACAGCAATCATTTCTCTCTGTAAGTTCTATTTTTTAACATACTTAAATTGTATGATTACATTCCAGTTGCTGTTCAGATCAAAGTTTCTTAATGTTAAGAACAAAAATTATCATGAATCTTTGAAATTAGAACTCAAAATCCCATATTTACCACATGTAAATATTCTGCAATGAAAGAAATGAATACCTAAAAATCTATTAAGTAAAAGTACAATTAGTAATGTCAAGTAACTTTTCTTCAGGAAAAGCACTGGTTACATATGTTGACTAGCAAACGAATTACTTCACACAGTATATTGCACAGATTTACCATATACACTCATATGCAAGTCAGATGCAACTGCAAACAACAGAGACTCCGATCTGCTGTAACATTAAGTGATGGCAGATCTGAGTATATGTTGTTTATTCTTCTGATAAGCTGTAACAACTGCTGCCAATGTTTTTGATACAGTAACTGCAATTGTGTCATGCATTTGTTCAATCCTTCTGGCAGTGCATTTCAATAAATATGCTTTTCAAAATCATTTATTCAAGTATATTTACCTGGTCAGGAAATGTGGTTTCCATTAGTTCTGTATCTGCCTCGGCATAGGTAAGGATGGTTTTGAGGGATTTTCTCAGGTATTCCTCATTAAAGTTTTGATTCTGACCAACGAGAGAGCTCAATGACATGGTCACCTGCATTTTCACCCTGGCAAAATTCTGAAATACCAAGTTTTGGAGTAAAATATGATTCTTCAATAATA
This sequence comes from Megalonaias nervosa, assembly GCA_016617855.1. Lineage (NCBI taxonomy): Eukaryota > Metazoa > Mollusca > Bivalvia > Unionida > Unionidae > Megalonaias > Megalonaias nervosa. The sequence goes on from JAECUM010092961.1 coordinate 79,037, forward strand.
CTGACCTGATTAAATATGTACATCTACCATCTCACAATTCTATCCCTCCCAAGTTAAAGAAAAAGACAATTAAAAAGTTTCTGACTTTTTTCTTTGCAAAAGTCATTTTCTTCCTCTTATACGAGTATTAAAAATTTGATATTCTTGAGAACTCTAAAAAACCAAATCTGGAAAGAAAACTATTTTTGTATGTGCTGTAAAGGCCAATGTCCAGCTGTTAACAAACAGCAGTAGATCTTGCAATGACAATAAGAGACCACACACATCAATCATTATTTGTTCTTGTCCATAAGGATAACAACAGAAAAGTGGACTGAAGAATAAGGGTAGATTCTAAATTAACACAAGATATACCCTGGTCAAAAGATCTTTCTGCATGATTGAAAATGGAGATTATTTCCTTCAATTCTTAATCTCCTGTAAATGTTTTATTATTTAATACCTCACGGGAATGAGTTTTGAATTCTGTTGCATGGCAAAGCAACACAAATTGATTATTTAGTGCTGAGGCAATTGGAGTGAAGTGCCTTGCTCAAGGATACACCACACTATCTGACTCAAGCTGATCCAATATTAGGATTTGAACCCACATCCTTTACAATCAGGCTAACCACTAAGCAACTGCAGCACCAACACAGGAATGATAGAATGCTAGATCTTGCATCTTCTCTAGCAGTTGGAACTGAAATGTTACTTACATTGCCAAGCTCAAAGTTGTGTCTCATAAGCATGTAAAGGGAAGCACTGGCTTGGGCCCGAATGCTGCTGATACATGAACTACAATGACGTAACAACCGTAGGCATAGGTCTGCACACTGCTCCGTCTCCTCCTCAAACAACAAGTCCACAAACTAAAATAGACACATAATATAGACACAATGTAATGTCATGCTGGCAACATGAGGACATTATAAAAACATGTTGCAGATCTACCATATCTGCCCGACCCCTAAGAGGATATGGAGCAAATTTTCCATCCTTCATCCATATATAAGTCGATGCTGAGTATAAGACGAGGCCAGATCAATACCTTGGCTTCGTCTTTTATGCTATGTTCCACACAGCATCATGAATTTTATCCTATCTGTAACTCAGTAACCTTTTCGATCTGGATCAATAAATGTAACTAAATGTACCTAATTTGTTTCACACAAAGTATTTTAAATGTATTATGTACTACATATAAGGATGATGACCTGAAAATTTAATGAGTTACAGATAGGATAAAATTTGTGATGTTGTGTGAAATTTAACAACAAAAACTTCCGGTTTCATAAATATTAAAAGTATCACTGTATGCTATTTCTGATTACCAGCAATAGGGAAATTGCATCAGTAATGCTAAAATACTTTTTTTAACATTGGGGGAAGGGGAAGAGAGATACAGAGAGAGATGCATATGTATTCCCTTGCATTTTTCTTCTTGCACTCATGATCAAAATAAAATATGGCCCGATATATATGAGAGAGAGAGAGAGAGAGATTCCAGGTCTTCATGGGTTTATTTTCTTCACCTTCTTGCCCCTGTTTAGCTGAAGCTTTTGTCAAAGAGAGAAAAAATTAATAAATTAAATAGCAAATGTAAACTATGAAAATACATGCCATACTCCTTCAGGGTTTAAATATTCACAATAGTTATATCCATACAGACTCCATTTACTAGGTTAAATCCCAAGAATGACCATTTCACATGATGTCTGATTTTCTTTGCAAGTATAATGACCTCTCCATTCCCAACAAATAAGATTATTTTTTTAAGTGCATGAACTCTTCCTGTCCTTAGGCAGCAATTATTTTTGATCTTTGCTCATGCTATATGTTACTTTAAATTGTTGTCAGTCCCATCAGCAAGTTCAAAAGAAGTCATGCTCATGCTGTATGTTACAAAAGATGTCACTGGATGAGAAATTTACACAAGTAACCACCTGGAATTTCCTTTCATTATATGGTACCATATTTATAATACACATGGTTAGCCTCATTTCCCTATTGATAGCCTCACTAATCTGATCTGGTCTGCCAAATCTTGACCTCAAACAGGTGTTAGCTTTGGAAAACCTGACTACAGCTGTAGCGATTTAATTAGCATGTACATACCACAATAATGCTGCACGATTCTTGAACAATGGAAGTGATAACTAAATCTAGAAGGATTTACTTACCTAGTGGTATTAATTGATAATGGAATATGGTACTGCACTTTTGTACATGAGCATGATCACAGTCATCAAGTAAGTGAACAATACAGCAATACAGATTACTGTACAACTGTCAATAAATCTCTCTCTCTCTCTCTCTCATAATCAGGCATAATTTTTATTTGACCATGAGGTGCAGTAAGAAAATTGTGATGCAATGTGTCTTTTGTCATGGTTATTCATCTTAAATTTAAACAATGTATATTACAAACAACATATATTATTAATGCATGCTGCTTTTGAGCAATTATATCTGATGTAAATTAATTTTTAATACTGATGATCCTGTAATTGTTTAAAATCCTTCTAAATGTGAGGTCCAATATTTTTTCATACACGGTCTCTTCCCCAAAATGAAATATGTTTTTACACATTATAATTTGTACTTTTGGAGAATTTTTTCTACACGAAAAATTATCTGACATACGATAAAGTGATTTGGATGACAAATCCATATATAAGTTCATTTGGCGTATAAGACGAAGTTAAGATTTTCCAGTAAAAAAGTATTGTCTTATAGGCCGGCAAATATGGTAGGTCTACTGTACCAAGCAGGATCATAAAATACTGTTGTAATGTAAGTGGTGCAATAATGGTTATGTACAGTACACATAGAGTGCCAATTAAAGTTTACATGTCCCAAAAAAAAGCAAACATAATAAAGAAAAAGGCAAACAAAGGCAAAATCCTTCAAATATAAAGCCAAATCTAGAACTTATGCCCTTTTAAAAAGTCCAACGTTCATCATGGGATGCATCCCAGAGCAAAAGGGTTATCTATATTAGTCGACTTTTACGACATGCAGGACGATGCATATGGCTGATTCTACATCCCTAGTCCTGATGGGATTTTCAGTGTGCTATAAAGGATTACATTTGAAAAAGAAACCAAAACAATTTTTTCCACTTGACAACTGTAAATTGATTTAATCTATTTACATACAGATGGGAGTAAACATGTCATGTATGGGTCATATTGATACATGCCGAGAAAAAAGTGAGAAAGAGTAATTGTATTCCAGCAAAAAACATGTCCAAACACTTGCATTACATGAGAAATTCTCGCTCAAGATTGGTTTAGTAGTACGCTTTATATTTATACATGTTTTTTAATACTAACTTGGAATTATGCCAATATGACAGGTAAGTTTCCACAAAAATCCAAAAATGTACTCATCTCACTTGTATCTAATTAAATCAAAACTTTTATTTTGATCTTACAAAACTGATATGTTAAATCCTGACCTATCATTTACAGTATCATTTTAAGATTTATGAGCTGTTTGCTGTGTGGAAACATTTGCATACAGAATACTGCATATGATCAACATGCTTACAGGATTTATTACTGCTTGTAAATCAACCCCATGATCAAAGCATTGCTGAAACATATTAACCAAAGCCATAATAAACTGTTGATGCTGCACACACACTAGGAAAGTGCATTTTATGTCTCACACCTTCACTATTATAGGCTTGACAAATGATATGTAAAACAATTAACAAGAATTTGTAACATTTGAGAGCACTTGTATTTAAGCATTGCCAGCAATTCCAATATTTCAGTCAGATATCATAAACTGCACAAGTCAAACTACGTGCAACCTGCAACCTTCTTGATCATGTAAGAATGTCAAATGTCATAAAATGCAGAAATCAAACTAGCTGCAACTGTCTTGTAAGAATGTACCTTTGTTACAAGAGACCTTTGTGTGGCAAAAAGATTCTGTAGGACCAGTGTGGACTGGTTCAGACCGAGCATGTGAAGTAACACTCGCAGGGCACTGCTCAGTAATGGTTGCATCTGCTCAGAATTCTGTGCAACCTGAAATAAGACAACAAATTTCTTCAAGAAACAATCGTTCTGCAAAACCTTATGACTGACCTGCATCCATGTTGTTTCACCCCTTTCTCTGAGTTAAAAAAACCTTAAAACCAAACTTTAATACTGCTGATGTTACCAGGTGCAGAAATGTGATATAAGGGGACCAAACTTTAACTCTGTTGATGTTGCCTGGGACATAAATATGATACAAGGGGAGCATGCTGTAACTTACATCTGCTCAATGGTCAAATGCAACAGCAGTTGGCCAAGAAATATGTGAGAATAGATGCTTTCTGTTTCAATTTCTCAAGATTCAAAATTTTTAATTCCAGATTGATAGGCCATAGATCCAGAATACCTATTATTAGACATTTCTTTTTGCAAGAACCAGTTGTACATGGAAGAATATTATATAATGAGACTGACAAGTAAATAGATAGTAACACAGAAACAAAATGATACATTACTTAAGTTGGACTTATGCTTAATAAAACAATGAAGTATTAATTCAAACAAGACAGACAAGACCAAAATTTGTTTGTATAATTCAAGGTCATTAGCACATAATACTTCATTATACATGATTGTCCTCTTCAAGAGCACCCGCATAAAAATAGTTAAAGTTGGATGATGAGTCATTAATAGGCAAAGGTCCTATTACGCTGATATGGGAATCTCTATCATAGAGAGATATTACACTGATATGGGAATCTCCACCATAGAGATCAGCCAAGTCTCTTTTCTCTCTCCACACATGGTATGCACTCACACATGCACACATACACACAGACACATACACTCTCCTAGGTTACACACGGTACAAGTTAATCTACTTTGCACCAAAAAATAAAATTTTTAAAAAGTGCTTTTCTGTAAGTTTTGGTATTCCCATATAAAGGTAAATTCCATGTCTATTTAAAACTTATAATTTTGATAATGGAAAGCTTAACTCGACTCCACTCTCTGACATAACCATTCCTGCAATAAATTATCTTGTATTCATTGCTGAAATAAAGACAAGAAGAGTTTACTATTTTCAACATCTTCTAAGTAACAAACATAACAAATGAACTTCTCAATATTTTGTACAAATTACTTTCTGAATTGAATATTCTTTTATGACTTTTCTTTATTTTCAGTATTCCATGGACAGTGTATCTGGGCAGAAAGAAACCTAATTCATCCTAAATGATAGGAAAATTATTTTTTTTTTAAAATATATACATTTGTAATACCGTCTTCTCTGGTAAAACCTGTACATCTACTTAACATAATGATGCAAATCAGATAGCATTCTGCTTGCAATTACACATATATACAAAACCAAGTGTAAAAAGTAAATGTTTTATAAAAGATATTAAACTTTTATGCACTTAGGTTTTTTAAAATAAAATTTGTATCTTCATCCATATTTGATCATAACTTCATTTCTCCAATATTAGAAGGCCCCAAGGCCAGGATGCCTTCAGTCAAAGTTGGTTCCATTCTGTTCAGTATTTTTTTTAAAAAATATTTGTGTACATTTTTTTTATTTTAGTAATGTCAGATTGGCATCTTCTACACAAACCTGAGAGAGGGGTTCAAGCTAGGACATGTTCTGTCAAATCTGGCCAAATTCTGTTAAGTAGTTATGTTTGAAGCTACTGAAGGTTTTCTATTTCTAGCATGAACAACCATGTCTGATAGCAGATTGGCATCAGTTGTATAGGTTGCATTCTACAGACATTACATATTTCTGACAGTGTCAGGTGTAAGGTGAAGTTGTTTGAATTTGCAATACCTCTAAGCTGTCTTCATGTACTGTGTATGAAATTTATTTACATGCTGTAGTTGTTGATAAAGTGCATAATCTAAGCAGACAGCTATCAAAATGACTACTCCCATGTGCTTGATAAATCAGCCTGAACTAGTCCACTGTACAGTAACTTTAGCACTTATTGAAATAGGGACATTGAATTTTGTAAGTGTATGTAATAACAGCTTTTGAAAATTCAATTAATGATTGAAAAAATTCATAAAATGGTTTTAAAAAAAAGGTAGAGCTCATTTTCTTTTCAAATTACCATTGAAATCCTGAAGTGAAAATGACCAAGCAGAGCTAGCAGCTCTTGATAGGTGCACATCTGAAGTAAGGTCAAGCTGCATACTCCATAACCCAAAATATACCAATCAATCATGCACCAAAATAAGTGGAATTAAAACTTCTTTTAACAATATGTAAGATATACTAGTTTGTTTTGTTTTTTTTAAATAGCCAGGATAACCTGTAGGGAAACCTGGGAAATTCTTTTTCTTTAAAAATCTAACATTATGCAAAATATGAAACTGCTGAGTTTCATCTTAAAACAAATATGAAAATTTATGCAAATATTTTTTTCTTACTTTCATATCATCATGTTCTCAATAAAATGTTACATTAACATTGACGTTATTACTTGCACAAACTTGAAAGGTCATTATACCAGAATGCTTTCTGTTAAGTTTGGTTTTTATAGCAGGATGCATTCAGTCAAGATTGGTCTTTATACCAGGATGCATTCTGTCAAGTTTGGTCTAAAACCCAGGATGCATTCAGTCAAGTTTGGTCTTTATACCAGGATTTTTTTGGCTGAGTTTGGTCTTTATACCAGGATGCTTTCTGTCAAGTTTGGTCTTTATACCAGGATGCATTCTGTCAGGTTTGGTCTTTATACCAGGATGTTTTCTGCTGAGTTTGATCTTTATACCAGGATGCTTTGTGAAGTTTGGTCTTTATACCAGGATGCTTTCTGTCAAGTTTGTCTTTATAACAGGATGCTTTCTGTCAAGTTTGGTCTTTATACCAGGATGCTTTCTGCTGAGTTTGGTCTTTATACCAGGATGCTTTCTGTCAAGTTTGGTCTTTATACCAGGATGCATTCAGTCAAGTTTGGTCTTTATACCAGGATGTTTTCTGCTGAGTTTGGTCTTTATACCAGGATGCTTTCTGTCAAGTTTGGTCTTTATACCAGGATGCATTCTGTCAAGTTTGGTCTTTATACCTAGATGCTCTCCATCAAGTTTGGTCTCTCTACGAGGATGCTTTCTGTCAAGTTTGGTCAAATTTTATTCAGTTATTTAATGATAGTGGACATACATGATGGTAGACTGCTATATATTTCTGTTAAATTTGAAAGTTGTTCTTGCTGGGATGCTTTCTGTCAATTTTTATTTAATTCTGCTGAGCAGCATTGGAATAGAATTTATTTTATTTTTAGTAATGGTGTCCCAATCTGATTATGAATTAACATCATTTATATAAAACTGAAAGGCCCTTAGGTCAGAATGTTCTGTGCAAAAAATTGGTTGTAATTTGTCTTAAGGTTTTTAAGAAAGAGCTAAAAAGAGCAATCTTTGACAAAAGAGATACAACTTTTTTCATCTACTTTTCATAATAGTTGCCACATTTGATGGCATTTCAGCATTAATTGTACAGAAATGAAAGGTTTTGACCAGGCTGTTTTCTGTCAAATGTGGTAAAATTCTATTCAGTGGTTTATGAAAAGTAATTTAATGTTTGTATTTTATTTTAGTAATGGAATCATCTGAACAAATATGAAAGAGCTTCATGCCAGGGTGCTTTTCTTTCAAATTTTCTTCAAATCTGTTCAGCACTTTTTGTAAAGAAGTAGAAATAACAATCATGAATGGACTCTGCCCAATACACTATGCATGATGGACAAACAACCATACCATAAACTCAATTGGCATCATGGCAGGGAAGCTAAAATTTGCTAAACAACTTAAAAATCAGATCAGGTCATCTACATATAAATTCAATTATCCCAATCAAATTCTGATTGTCTAATTTCAACTGCCTTTTTGCTTAATTGTGTTTACAAGGTTTTTGTATTTCATAGGAGTGAATCAACTCAAAAAGTTCCAAAATCTGTATTTAAAAAATCTGAAATGTTACAATGACATACAAAATCTAATCTGGTCATATGTATATTAATATGAAAAGCAAACCAACTATCATTTCTCTGCCCAACGTGATTTGCCCCTAAATGTGCTTACAATATGTATAAAAAATTGAAAAATAGAAAATTTGATCTGGTTTTGCTCAATAGTTTTTGAGCTATCTTGCCTTCAAGAAAATGAGTCAGCCAGATGACAAGACAATGGCCTGACAGAAGAACAAAGCCAATCAATAAGTCTCTCACCCTTGGGCTGTGTGGGGTGTGGGGTGGGGTGGGGAATAGGCATAATTTATGACTTCATGATAGGTTAGCATGATGAATTCTGGGAGGGATTTTATATCAATTACATGTTATTGAGACTTTGTTTAGCCATTAAATAAAATAAATTAAATTAAAAATGCAAAATAACTAAAAGAATTACTTTCTTCACTTCAACTAGATTTGTGTTTTGTAAAATATGTACTGAAATGTACTGCTGATAAAAAAATCCCAAGAGTCAAATATTTTAAAAAATTGGGAAAATTTTGAAAAATTACCACAATGGAATGAAAATTGAACGAGGACATCTAAATATTATGCATATAAACACTTATATTAAATTTGCATTTGTCTACCTCTGGTAATATTTGTTTAATAATACTAACAGGGTTTTGTCAATGAACAGTATATATACTGTTACAACTCTATGGTCACAAATTAAGTAACAGATTAAAGCAAAAAAACAAGTTTTGTAATTAATTATCAAAGATATAAGTGAGAATGTGAGAGGAACTAACAGTATTATTAAGTGAATCCAAACTAATTCTTATAAAGGTCTATGAAAGTCCTACATAAATGAAAAGTTCCTTATAAATTTCAAAACTGGAAATACACTGGTCCTCCAAGAACCATGACATTGTCAAGATGGCATTGTCCAAAATTTCTTCGAATAATTTATAACAGTTCCAAAATATGATAATCCAAATAATGAGTGCTTTCTATTTGCACTGAACAGTCCAAACAAATGTTTTTCCTCTTGAATAACATCTAAATACCACATAAAACACATCTGCAGACTTGGAATGAAACTAATTGCTCAGTTCTCTCATTATATACATTGTCTAATGTGACTCTATTTCGCAATAGACCCCATATGACAGAATACACTACTCATTTTGCATCAAACCTGCCTATGCATGTGACCTAACCCAACTAATAGGAAGATACTGAATTCTTCCATTAATGTCAAAATCCCATCACCCAACGAGAAATTAAGCCAAAGACACCATTTAAGTCTTATTATTTATATTATTATCAAAAATGTCAACACATATGTAAGCCTCTATTTATAGATCCTATGTAATACTAAACTCTTAAGATACTCAGGTCACGTATGCAAACTTTATCTAAAGATACTCTGTAGAATTTATAACCATGAATACATATTATAAAAATTTGATAAACTCATGTACCAGGAGTTACAAAAAATACAGATATACATAGCAATACTCATGCATAAGAAAAGTCCAACTGCAAACTGCACAGACCCAGATCTGCTGTTGCATCATGTGCTGGCAGGTCTGAGTCTGAGCAGTTTGTTAGGAGTAATCAGTAGAATAAACAACACGGGCCCTGATCTGCAGGTGCATTATGTGACTAATAAGCAAGTATAGATAGTATGTCTGTAAAGGCTTTAATTATATAACAGCACAATTCTGGCTATATAGTGCCGAGTAAGTTTAGGTGTCTCACAAAAAGGTATAAAATATAAAAGGCAAAGGCAAAAAATGTAAAATCCTTCATGTATGTTTAATATACCTGCACTTTTTAAAAAATCCAAGACCTTCTGTTATGTGCAGCTGTGTTGTGCATTGAACTTTTGCCCATGATTGTATATTGTAAGAGTCATTTTTTTACACAACATATTACGCAGCTAACACTTTTCCATGATTGCAGACTATACTTTTAAGATAATGATCATTTGTAAACAATATGTTTATTTGGATTTGAGTTCAGGACTTTGGTTCTTCCATTAGAAAAACCATGGTCTACCTGATCTTTGTCAGGTAGTTTGTTAAAATTTAAGTAAACAGACTTTGTTGAAAATTTAATGGGAAAATGACACATCCTGGTCCTCTTATTGTGTCTTCGGTTTTTATATAAAGGCTGTGATCAACATACTTATTTATTTTTATCTTAATTTTAGTCTTTTGTGAAAAAGATTTTAGTTGTGTTCAGTTATAATTTGAGAGGATATATTCACTTAAATTATTCACTGGAATCGCAAAGTGCTTGTAGGCTCTTGGACTAAACCACTACTATGGGATTATTGTGAATTCATCAAGTGCATTCTGGATAATACAATTGTGATATATCAAAATTGTTAGCACATCAAACTATTCAAGGCTACTGGCACATCAGCACATTCTATAATGGAATTCATTTGGAACACTCATACTTCTGAACTTGTGACTGAAATTTGAAGAATATTTGTGATTTAATTCAAAATACTGTAAGTTCCTTTTAAATTTTCACTTTATATTCAAGAGATATAAATTATTTGTTCAATTTTATGAAACTTGACATTTTTCACTCTTTCCTGTTACTGAGTTTAAGACCATAGAGTCTTAACACTCCTCAACTGGAACATCATCACAGGATACATTCCAGATAAAAAAGTTGCCTCCATTACCGATCTCTTACAAAAACCTTCAAAGCTCTAAGTCCAATAGCTTGTTTGTGCTATTGTTATGGATTTGGGATGGACATACAGATGGATGAATGTACGGATTGATGGACGGATGAATACACAGCAACAAAATGGTATGCCCCTTTCTAATGATGCATAGCAAAGACAAATCTAACTAAAAACCTGAAACAATTATCCAACATGAATGACCTGTATTAAATAAGTTTCACGGACTGGCTCCTTCAGATAGTGTTGAAAAAACCGTCAACCAGCAAAAGTGATTTCTCTTGGTGTTAACAGAAAAAGAAGAATGTGATGAATTTCTAAATACCTACTTGGCAATTACTTTTAGAATATTTTATGATATGTACTACTTTCTAATCTTGCATATAATACTATTTACAATCTAGGGACAAGCTCTTTAATAAGCATAAAACAGTAAAATGCACTGAAACCTATGAATTCCCTATAGATGTTAAAAGTGCTGTTATCCATACTATTACAATGCTTTATGTCTTCTACCAAGTCTTACAATGAAGGATAAGAATGTATACCTGAATGATAAGCTCCAGTGTATCCAGGGCTACCATATTGACCTCTGCTGCCAAATTACCCTCCACATGAGCATCTGCCTCTACATCTCGGGTCTTTACACTGAAATTAAGTTGTATTTCTAATAAGTCTTTACAATACGTCTTGCATCATAAAATATCTTTCATCATTGAATTTTGCTGTTTCTATGTGAAGATGAATTAGTATATCAAGATAAAGAATGAGGGTTGGTTTCTGAATGTACAAGGTTTGGTATTTGGGCCTAAAGATGACATCATGTGTGCAGTTAGCTGGCTTAGAAAAGTGTTTGGTAGTATACTCAAGAACCAATTCTGTTTGTTTGTGATAAAGGGATGATTTGTCTGCCTCAACATTGAGGATTTCTGAAGGGGAAGTTCCAAATGTACCCTGACAAAGTCCATGTCCCTGAATTTGTATTGGATCTGGAGGTACGATTTATAGACTGATCTGTATACATTATAGCCATAGTCAAATTTAGATCTTACAAATGACCACTAAATTTGGAGCAAGAACTTCCGATCTGCTCCCCAACCTTCATTTACCATAACTCTTATTAAATCCAGGGCCTTTTGACACTTATCCTTGGTGTATCTAATATACAGAAGAAAAGTTAGTTTACAGTAAAAAACAGTCTTAAAACTCTGATCTGTGCCACAATAGGAATAAGGCAACCATCAAGGTAGATCTTTGGGTTATTTAATCTTACATGCAGTCAATATTCAATATTATGAATACTCTTTATCCTACAGCAGATTGTAAAGTTCTTGATATATAATGAGCAGTCAGTCTGAGATTATGGTAAGGCATTTCAAAATATTTTTTATTCTGATGTTCAATAGGGTGACTGACAATATGCTGCACTGAGATACATCCATATCCTGAAGACAGATTTCATAGACTGATACAGCCTACCTAACTTTGAAATTTCTATCTTTCTAAAATTGGGAGATAAAATTTGGTAGGCAGCTGAATGTTTTGACCAATGTATTTGACATTTCTGCTAGTTATGACTATTTCATCAGAGTTCTTAATAAAGCTGCTTTTATTGGCCAGTGATTTTTCATACTAAATTTCAACTCAATTGTTCAAGCCTGAGACATAGGATATCCATTTTTTCCTCTTGTGGTCTCTAATGGTACAATGAACTTCAGCTCAGCCAATACAGTATTTACTCAAATTTTCACTTGCTGGATTGGAACTGAAATGTTTAAGGACTTTCTTCTATTTCCTGACGGCATCTTTGCATGCATCATCAAACCATGGTTTCCTGGAGATAAGGCTGAGGCCAGCATATGGAACCCACAATCAAAGCATTGATGTAAAATTTTACCTTGATCCCAAGGTCAAAACGATGAGATCATGTCTCTGAAAGAATTGCCTTGGCTTCATAATGATTCCTCCAAAGTGTGATGAAAATCAATCATGGGGTTAAGGACAAACAAGCAAATGAAATTTTGGAACCAAAGCCTTGAAAGAAATATCCCCAAATCAAAACACCAAGTGTATCAAAGAATGAATTGTCTCAGCATATTATTCACCCCATTTACAAAGAAAATTCATCATGGGATTTAAGAAACATAGGCAAATGAAAAAACTTGACACAAACCTTAATGCAAATTTTGTATGACTATGAACTTTACTCCAAGGCGACAGGAGTAGCAGATATATACATTTTTGTCTGAAGTACCACTAGAATGCAATGCATTTAGAAATCATCTTATTTCATTTCTTTTGTACACTTTTATGAAATATAGGTGCTTTTGTAGTTTAGATTTTCATGACACATGTATAGTATTGCATAGTGGCAAATTACAATAACACTGTTGTTTTCTTCAAAAACATGAAATACATGTATAGTTGCATGTGCTCATTGATGGACACATCAGATGCAAAAATCAGGCAAGTGTTGTTATTTCATTCATTAACCTACAACTAAAGATAAAACATTTCCTTTTTTTATTTTGTGGAAGCACTTGATCATAGGTGTTGCTAGGGTGATTTTTATTCACTTTTATTTTAAATACCAAATGAAGTAATTTAATGCATTTGAAAACACATAAAATACTCTATGTTTAAAATCCTTTTATTTTATTCCGACTGTCATTATGACACTGAACTAGTCTTGAAAACATACATTTTCAGTGTCAATATTTACTTGGAATAGTAACTTATTCAGTCTGTTTTGCATGTTTTCTGGTCATAAAAGATAATAAAAGATTTGCTCTCTGACAGATTACTTCATTAGTGGTCCCAAAAGAAATCTGGAGAAAAAAATATTGCCTAAGCAATGAAATTATCATCTATGATAATGTGCTATCCACACAATAAAAACAGTAAATTCTTCCATTATTATGTGTTGTGTAATGAACTAACAACAAACACATTACTGGTGTAATTCATGTATTTGATATATATCCATCCACCAGTAATTGCAGCCATACACCTATGCATTACAACCATACACCTATGCATTAAAACCGTACCCCCATGCATTACAGTCATACACCTATGCATTACAGCCATACATACATGCATTATAGCCATACACCTATGCATTACAGCCATACACCTATGCATTACAGCCATACACCTATGCATTACCACCATTCAACTATGCATTACCACCATAGACTATGCATTACAACCATACACCTATGCATTACCACCATATACTATGCATTACCACCATACACCTATGCATTACAACCATACACCTATGCACTACAGCCATACATACATGCATTACAGCCATACACCTATGCATTACCACCATACAACTATGCATTACCACCATACACTATGCATTACCACCATACACCTATACATTACAACCATACACCTATGCATTACAGCCATATATACATGCATTATAGCCATACACCTATGCATTACAACCATACACCTATGCATTACCACCATACAACTATGCATTACCACCATACACTATGCATTACAACAATACAGCTGTGCATTACAACCATATACCAAAGCATTACAACCATACACCACACCTATGCATTACAGCCATACACCTAAGCATTACAGCCATACACCTATGCATTACAACCATACAACTATGCATTACCACCATACACTATGCATTACAGCCATACACTATGCATTACAACCATACACCTATGCATTACAACTACACACCTATGCATTACAACTACACACCTATGCATTACAACTACACACCTATGCATTACAACTATACAGCTATGCATTACAACCATATACCAAAGCATTACAACCATACACCACACCTCTGCATTACAGCCACACACGCATTACAGCCATAGACCTATGCATTGGAGCCATACACCTATGCATTACAGCCATACACCTATGCATTACAACCATACACCTATGCATATTACAGCCATACACCTATGCATTACAGCCATACACATATGCATTGTAGCCAAACACCTATGCATTATAGCCATACACCGGTGCATTACAGCCATACACCTATGCATTACAGCCATACACCTATACATTGGAGCCATACACCAATGCACTGGAGCCATATACCTATGCATTTTAGAGCAGGGGTATCAAATACTACCAACTGGCCACATGAGGCCTACCAAGCTATATCCTGTGGCCTGCAAAATGATTGGCATCACAAGGTGTCAAAAGAGATAACAAAGGTGGTGTGGCCCTTGGGCCATTGAAAATGCCCTCATGCTACCCTTAGGGTGGTTTGAGTTTCAGACCCGTGCATTAGAGCCATACACCATTGCATAAGAGCCACAATGTGTGTGCTTTTGAAAGAATTGTCTTTTCAGCAAACTCACACTACCAACTCCATATAATTAGTAATTGCGAAAATCTACACCACAAACACACTCAAATTTCATTACTGTGTAAAAAAGAAATGAATACGAACTAAATGAAGATTTCTCAATAAATTATGCTTCTGAATTTATTTAAGATAAAAGAATGTATGGGTTTTGGTATCAAGAGTTAAAATATATGTATGATGGTCAGTCATAAGCAACACCAGTTAAAGGCTCCTTAGGGACATGTGTTGTACGCAAATCAAGCAATACCAGTAAAAGGCTCCTTATGGACATGTGCTGTAGGCAAATCAAGCAACACCAGTAAAAGGCTCCTTAGGGGCATGTGTTGTATGCAAATCAAGCAACACCAGTAAAAGGCTCCTTAGGGACATGTGTTGTATGCAAATCAAGCAACACCAGTAAAAGGCTCCTTAGGGACATGTGTTGTAGGCAAATCAAGCAACACCAGTAAAAGGCTCCTTAGGGACATGTGTTGTACGCAAATCAAGCAATACCAGTAAAAGGCTCCTTATGGACATGTGCTGTAGGCAAATCAAGCAACACCAGTAAAAGGCTCCTTAGGGACATGTGTTGTATGCAAATCAAGTAACACCAGTTAAAGGCTCCTTTGGGACATGTGTTGTATGCAAATCAAGCAACACCAGTAAAAGGCTCCTTAGGGACATGTGTTGTAGGCAAATAAAGCAGCACCAGTAAAAGGCTCCTTAGGGACATGTGTTGTACGCAAATCAAGCAATACCAGTAAAAGGCTCCTTATGGACATGTGCTGTAGGCAAATCAAGCAACACCAGTAAAAGGCTCCTTAGGGGCATGTGTTGTATGCAAATTTAGGAAGGCTTACTACAAACTAGTTATAAATAATCAGTACTAAGAATGATTAAGATTCTAAAATAAACTATAAGTTTGTTACTCTTCTTATCATTTTGTCTCATTCATTTTATTTTTGTCTATTCACTTATTTGTCAAAGAAAGTGCAAAAACAAAACTACTGTAAAACATCATCTAAAATTTAAAAGAAATTAAATTATTATTCTGGCAAATAACTTTTAGTGTCAGAAAACAAACAGGGTCCAAAAGCATACAGAAGACATGATACCCACCTTTCAAGTTGTTCATGAGGAGACTTCCGTAGAAACTGGTCTTTTCTCCACCTCAGCTGATTTCTGTCACCACCAGAGCCACTCAGTGGAGGTGTTCTATCTCCTTGAAAGTAACAAGATTAGATCAATAAAATAATACACCAGTTTAGCATCATTGGAGTTCAAGATTTGATCTTTGCTACTGACAAACACAAGGACTGGAGGCTGCCATTTAATTAATGGTATTCACCATGGATTTGTTTTTTAAAACACACATCTTGAATGCAGACTGAAACTAAAATGTAATCAATAATTACTTAGCTTACCTGTTAGCTTTTCATAGTTTCCAGCAGCCATTGTAACCATTAATCAATCCTAGCCTTCAAAATTATGACCTGAGTGACAGGGAATAAATTACATAAAACACAGAACAAGAGTTGATAAAACCCCAGAGATTAATTTTTGTGTTTCCATTTTTTTCAAGTCTCTTTAAAATCTGTTTCAGAAGCTATAATTATTGTCCATCACCAGATGCTACATTTAACTGGATGAAAGTCATACACTTTGAATGACACTAAAGTGACAGCCAGTGTGACCCATATTACAGCCTAGTTAATGCTTCAGTAATTACCTTGATTAGTCAATACAGCTGAGGCCTTACATGAAGAGAAATTTAATTCCAACTCCATCAATAAATTTAGAACCTCCTATTGTAGCCATACATCCATTTATAAAGATGGTTCAAAAGATGGAGACCAGTTTCGTTTGTCAACCTCAAATGGTTGTTTCATAATTATGATAACAAGATCTTTGTCCAAAAAGTCCAAAGGGTCAATTTCCATTTAGTTTCTGAAATGTGTAAAAACAACTGAACAAGTGTACTGCAAAAGGCACATGATACACCTGTCTTGTGACTTTTTCCCTACTAATGCTTTGACCCAGGATTCAACAACTGTATGACAAGGTGTGGACTTGAGTAAAGACTACAGCCTTAAGTTATCCCTTTTCTGTGATTTTGACAATGACACAGTGTACGAATGTGAATACATAATACACTGTTAAATCATGATATATGACGTATTAAAGTTCAATTTAAATCTCTTCATTTGCTTAAAAGTTACATATGTACAAGACAGATATAACTGATTTAAATTTTCCATTGCTTTGACCTTAGCCTGCAGTTAGGGATCTGGCAATGGTATGTGACATACTATCTAGTCAATATATACAACTGGTTTCATTAAAACATCAAGTGTTTCCAAAAGTTATACTCTGGACAAGTTCCCTTGCTAAGACCTTGACCTTGAGGCAGGGGGCATGATTATGGCATGTGACACTGTCGATATATGATATACACTTGGCTAAAGTTTCATTAAGGTATCTTCAGTGGTTCAGGAGTCATGCTCCAGAGAAGAATAAAAGTAACATAATTATATTTCCCTAACCATCACCTTAACATGCATGGCAATGGTGTGAGATACACCAACATGTCATGATATATTTGTATACCACGTCAATGTTTCATTAAAATATCTTAAGTGACTCAAAATTTATACTATACAAGTCAAGGAATTAAAATTTTCCATGTCACGACCTTGACCTCGTGGAAGGCAGCATGGCTATGATACAGAACAGTGTCTATCCTTGATATATAACTGGCTAATGTTTTATTGAAATATCTTCAATGGTTCAAATGTTACACCCTGGAAAAAGATACAAGTCAAAGAAATAAAATCTTCCTTGTCATGACCTTGACATTCAGACAGGTGGCATAACTATTATAAAGAACAGAGTGTATATACTTGATGCATAATTGGCTAATATTGTATTGAAATACATTCAATGGTTCATAAGTTATACTCTGGACAAAGATGAGAATCGCTGAATTGCATTCTCCCTTACCATGACCATCGGAGGGGTATGGCTATGGTATGCAACATTGCCTAGTCATGATGTATTTTGCTGTAAAATTTCATGGAAACTGCCAGTCTTGAATGCCAGATAAATTAATGGTAATGGACAGATGGACAATGCGACATTAAAGGCCAGATAAATTAATGGTAATGGACAGATGGACAATGCCATAACATAAGAAGCCAGACTTAAGATGGGGGGAATATAAGAATCACTGAATGGCATCAAAGTATGCCTAACAAATTCCATCAGTCAACATTAAAGATTTTTGCAAAATCTTGCCAACAAATCTTCTTGGGGTGAACAGAAAGATGGATGGTCAAGATCCAAATCAACTTTATCCAACTGCATGCATTGCTGGCATAATAAAAATAAATATTGTGCAAATAGCAGAATACATATTAGTGTCCTACCACATTAATTCATGGACTGCTTTAACAAAGTTCAAATTTTTCTCTCAAATTTACATTACATTTCTTACTTAATATCCATCATAGCTCTATTAAATGGTCTGACACAGATGTCAGCTAAAGTCTTTGATTTTGGCAGGACTAAGTTTGTTGTAATACCCATCATAAATCTATGAAATGGTTTGACACAGATGTCAGCAAGTCTTTGATTTTGGCAGGACAAAGTTCATTGTAATAACCATCATAAATCTATGAAATGGTTTGACACAGATGTCAGTAAGTCTTTGAATTTGGCAGGACTAAGTTCATTGTAATACCCATCATAAATCTATGAAATGGTTTGACACAGATGTCAGTAAGTCTTTGATTTTGGCAGGATTAAATTCATTGTAATACCCATCATAAATCTATGAAATGGTTTGACAGAGATGTCAGCAAGTCTTTGATTTTGGCAGGACAAAGTTCATTGTAATACCCATCATAAATCTATGAAATGGTTTGACACAGATGTCAGCAAGTCTTTGATTTTGGCAGGACAAAGTTTATTGTAATACCCATTATAAATCTATGAAATGGTTTGACACAGACCTCAGTAAAGTCTTTGATTTTGGCAGGACTAAGTTCATTGTAATACCCATCATAAATCTATGAAATGGTTTGACACAGATATCAGCAAGTCTTTGAGTCTGGCAGGACAAAGTACATTATAATAACCATCATAAATCTATGAAATGGTTTGACACAAATGTTGGCTAAAGTCTTTGATTTTAGGTGGACGAAGTTCAGTCTAGAGAATATGGATATTCACACAACATTACCTGGCAAGCTGATGTGAGAACTCTGTCTCCGTCTAATCATCTCAGAACGAGCACTGACAGAACCCAAAATGGCCTCCTCCAGTTTGGACTTCATGTCTACACTCTTCTTCATTGTCTGCTGGGAGAACTGAGCCATATTCTTCTTGCCCTGCACGAAGACATGCATGTAGTTACATTACTGGTCTGAATTTCACCAGTGGAACTGGACTTAAACTTATACCTAGAATCTACCAAATGTATTATATGAGATAGAAGTGTGACCAATCATGTCTTAACTCTTGATTCAAGATTTAAATCATGTTGGTGAAATTTGGGCCTGATTCAATATAAACTCTTAAAAGATTAGCTGAAAATAAGGCCACAAATTATTGTTTAATAACATTTAATGTTTGATGTCATGTCATCTGGACTGAAAAGAAAGATGTTGGATTATTAAATAAACAGTTACAACATGGTATAACAAAGTTTATCATAATGCTAATTAGACATAACAGAGTGTTATTATGGATTCGAATTTAACAAAAATAAGAGTAAATAATGGCAAAAAAAAGGGAAATTTATAGCCTTCTTGTGTTTTCTTTTACAAGGAATGAGTCACAAAATATAACATTTTCATTCAGCATGGAATTATGTTAATTCCAATGGTCAAATCTCTGGCATGTCATCACATCAGTATTGTGACTTAGAACAAGCTCTCAGCTCTGTGTATGTGTAACATACCATATCAAACAACCATACACACTTATGAATAAGTTTTATTTATGTGAAGACAGCAAAAACTGGTGTTCGGATCAATTTCATGTAATTCTTGCTTAATCTGCATAAAATAACAAACCTTCTCAGTTCATTCTTGTATGCAAACTCCCAAGAGAAGGAATGAAACACAGTATCAAATATCTTGGATCCTATCTTACATTTCACTCATCAAAACTGGTATGTGGCTGAAAACAGAATGTCATTCAAGTGTGCAAATTAGATTAAAGTAACATAGGTTTGTTATGGTTGAGTTACTCTCCTTGAGATACACCCACAGATCAGTTCTGACAAGACCAGATAAAATGGGAACCAAACCATAAAGGGTGTAATAAACAAATAACTGAAAATGCAAAAGTTACTCAATCATGAAAATGTGGTCACAGTGACCTACTTTCAGTATGGTTGATTCACTCTTACTGACATGAATCCACATAACTTCATGATCTTATTGCATAATGAATGGATAGCTAAAATACAATAGTCACTCATGTGAAAATTAGGCCATAGTCACCAAGCTTTTGTACATCATAACTGATGTTCTTGAGATAAATCCACATACAAATTTTCATATGAGTTGGTAAAATTGGATTTAAGATAACTGGGAGCATAATGAACACATGAATTGCCAAATACATGAACAAATGGGCAAAATATTGTACCACATCCCAACTTCATTGGCAAGGGGAAGGCCTGGAATTGCATGTTGAGCCCATAGTCAAAAGAAAAGTAAACTCCAACACAAATGTTGATGATGGCAGTGTTGCAGAAAGGAGAAAAGTGACCATTTTTTTCTTGCTTTTATTGATGAGGGTTCAACGAAACTTGAACATACAATTTATTATTTTAATTATAACATGATTACAAGGATGGGCTATGTTCATGCATTTGTCACAGTCAACAAATTACCAAGTGCAATTCATTTCAATACACTGTGCAAACCTAACATACATGGATTCAGTAAGTGCAATCAGGGAGCTCTTTAGGACATTATTCTATGCCATATGAAAGTTA
The DNA here is from genome assembly GCA_016617855.1 of Megalonaias nervosa. Classification (NCBI taxonomy): domain Eukaryota; kingdom Metazoa; phylum Mollusca; class Bivalvia; order Unionida; family Unionidae; genus Megalonaias; species Megalonaias nervosa. The sequence goes on from JAECUM010092961.1 coordinate 100,035, forward strand.
CATGGGGAAGGTCCATAATATCAAGGATGTATATGTTGATATATGTCCAGCTACTTATTAGTGAATATAGGAATTTTAAGAGTAAACTTGCTGAGAAATGACCATGACAAAGGTACATGCAAGTAATTGACTGATCTATTTTGTACTTCCTCCATTATCACATACTGAGGCATGTCATTTTTCTGGTAGTAACAGCATCATCATCATCATCATCATCATCATAAACAATCTTAAGATACTATGAACAATCTTAAGATGCTCAAAAAAGTCTTTCCAAAGTCAAATAATATAGTTTTGTATGCTGATGACACATAATGTGCAATGGAACCTTCTTAAATTATATCATCCTGAATAAGCCTGTTTTACTCAACCGACTTCAGCTTTCATTGCTATTCAATGAAAAGCTGAACCAGGGCCTGAGTAAAAATGAAATAAATCAAACTGATGCACCCCAAAATTTTGAGCCAATTTTAACACTGACAAGGGCAAACTGAACTTAATACAAAAATCAAAACATGCTGAATCACACCTTTAAAGTAAATAAAAATATCAAAGTATTGAACTGAAAACACTGATAGTTTGAAGAGTTGAAGTAATGCTAATTAATCAAAGTAATGAAAACACTAATGATTTGGATGGCTGAATGATATTAATTAATCAAAGTACTGAAAACACTGTTGGTCTGGAGGGTTGAAGTAATACTTATTAATCAAAGTAATGAAAACACTGATAGTTTGGAGGGTTGAAGTAATACTTATTAATCAAAGAAATGTAAACACTGATAGTTTGGAGGGTTGAAGTAATACTAATTAACCAAAGTACTGAAAACACTGTTGGTCTGGATAGTTGAAGTAATACTAATTAATAAAAGTAATGAAATCACTGTTGGTTTGGAGGGTTGAAGTAATACTAATTAATCAAAGTACTGAAAACACTGTTGGTCTGGAGGGTTGAAGTAATACTAATAAAAGTACTGGAAACAATGTTGGTCTGGAGGGTTGAAGTAATACTAATTAATCAAAGTAATGAAAACACTGTTGGTCCTGAGGGTTGAAGTAATACTTATTAATCAAAGTAATGAAAACACTCATAGTTTGGAGGGTTGAAGTAATACTTATTAATCAAAGAAATGTAAACACTGATAGTTTGGAGGGTTGAAGTAATACTAATTAACCAAAGTACTGAAAACACTGTTGGTCTGGATAGTTGAAGTAATACTAATTAATAAAAGTAATGAAATCACTGTTGGTTTGGAGGGTTGAAGCAATACTAATTAATCAAAGTACTGAAAACACTGTTGGTCTGGAGGGTTGAAGTAATACTAATAAAAGTACTGGAAACACTGTTGGTCTGGAGGGTTGAAGCAATACTAATTAATCAAAGTAATGAAAACACTGTTGGTCCAGAGGGTTGAAGTAATACTTATTAATCAAAGTAATGAAAACACTGATAGTTTGGAGGGTTGAAGTAATACTTATTAATCAAAGAAATGTAAACACTGATAGTTTGGAGGGTTGAAGTAATACTAATTAACCAAAGTACTGAAAACAATGTTGGTCTGGATAGTTGAAGTAATACTAATTAATAAAAGTAATGAAATCACTGTTGGTTTGGAGGGTTGAAGTAATACTAATTAATCAAAGTACTGAAAACACTGTTGGTCTGGAGGGTTGAAGTAATACTAATAAAAGTACTGGAAACACTGTTGGTCTGGAGGGTTGAAGTAATACTAATTAATCAAATTACTGAAAATACTGATGGTTTGGAAGGTTGGAATGACACTAATTTACGTAAGATCAGAAGAAAGAACATAACTCCAAACAAATATTTATGGTCCTTTTCCCTACCGTGAACACACTGCTCTAAATAACCTTTGCAATATTATTCTTAACTTTCTCTTCTTTTCATGCCATAGGAGAATTAATTTATCATTTTAAACATCATCTGAAGAATTACTGTGCTATA
>JAECUM010092962.1:0-21874 GCA_016617855.1 Megalonaias nervosa
GTGTCTAATTGGTTTGGTAATAAGTTGGTGTTTGGTGGTATATAAATAGAACAAAATGTAATCACTCGATGTAGAGTGACACTCACAGCAATGGCTTGCAAATTTGTGTTTAAAGGGATGACGCTATGTGGGGCTCTATTGTTCACAGCAATAGAAACCCCTCCCGAGGCCCCGTCAACGTTCTGTAAGTAGGTGTTAAACAGGGAGTAGTTTTTAAGTGTGATGTTGTCCCTATCTTTTAAAAAGGTTTCCTGAAGGCATAGTATTGCAGGATCATATTCGTTTAAAAGCAGGAGAATATCATTGTAATTGGCTTTAAGTCCTCGACAATTCCATTGTATGATCGTGTTCTTCATTATAAGTTTAGATTGGAGATTTTGGAGCCAGGTAAGACTTTTTGCGGAGAGAATCTATATGGTTATTTCTGCGGAGGAAGTACGGGGATGATTTTTTTGTTAGGTCTGGAGCTACTTTGAGAACATGGAGCAGTATCTTCTGCATCCATGCTCTCAATGTCCCCAAATCTGTTATAGAGTTTGATGGGGTCTTCTGACCCCTTTTGCTGCCTATTTCCTTGTGATCTGTTTTTGTTCTTTGGTGATTTCTGTTGTTGAGTATTATTGAATGCTGTTTGGGTAGATGCCGTGGTTCTTTGTGCTTGGTAATGGGGGGTGTTAGTGCTTGATGTTGACTCGGGTGCATCTGTCTGCGTTTGAGCGTCCTTCGTTGCCTTGGGATTGTTCTTCACTACAGTGGAGAAGGATGGGCCAGGAAGAGATGTTTTTGCGTGTACAAGCTTTCTGGCCTCTGGATAGGGAATGTTGGATGTGTATTTAACCCTCTGTATTTCCTTCTCCTGTTTCCAGGTATCAGAATCCTTGGAATTGGCGTGGTGCTGTTTTCCACAGTTGACACAATGCGGAGTGGCTCTACACTCAGATTCCTGGTGAGAGTGATCTCCGCATCGGCCACATATTTGGCTTCTTGAGCATCGGTCTTCATGATGACCATATTTCTGACACTTATAACATCGAAGTGGATTTGGTATGTTGATTGATTGATTGATTGATTGAATTTTTTAACGGCGCACCAGCACTATGAGGCTATTTAGCGCCATACAAAAGGTTATATCTTTGATTATTTAAAAGTGGTAAAAGATTACGTATCGACCAGCGATACGAAACCAAACAGTTGAAGGTAAAACGATAAAATAGTAACGGCGATAAATAAAGTTTCCAGATCAACGGGGAGTGCAAATGATGTATGACAACTAAAACAGATGAAAGGTAATTAAAATCTAACGACGGTATATATATAGCACATAAAACTGTTTAAGGTGATAGCATAAAAGCTATAACTTATGATAAATATTTGCTTCCTTCAGGAAGTCTATAATATAAGAAATGCTAACTGTATCAAAGAGCTCCCTAATGTCATGCACATTGTAATAATGGTTACGCGTAGGTTGGAGGTCGAAACACTCCAACATAAAGTGCTTTACAGTGAATGGTTCATTGCAAGATATGCACTCTGGTGGGTCTTCTCCTTTTAGTATATAGGAGTGGGTTAAATAAGTATGGCCGATTCGAATTCTTGCAATGACTACCTCCTCCCTACGGACGGCTCTGTAGGAAGGAGTCCATTCTCCGAGGGTTGGCTTGATGGCATGAAGTTTGTTATTCACGGCATCATTCCATGATGCCTGCCATTTCTGACGTAAACATTCTTTGATACTACGTATAAAATCCGTATACGGTGTATTAAAATGAGATGGTTCTAGTGATAGAGCCATTTTAGCAGCGCGGTCTGCTTTGTCATTACCTTTAATTCCAATATGGCTGGGTAACCAACAGTATACTATATTGTGGGAGGTACTCAGCTCAGTATGTTTAAGGAGAACATTAGCTAATAATGGATTCTCCAGTTTTCTATTATGTAGTGACTGAAGTACTGATAGTGAATCGGAGAAGATGATGCTATTTAAAATACGCTTGCTTTCAATATATTGCAATGCAAGGTCTATTGCTCTGATTTCAGCTGAAAAATGGATGTACCATTTGGCAAGCGAACTTTTGTTGTGTGTTTTCCACTAACGAAGGCTGCAGCAGCCTTTTCCTCATCTTTTGATCCATCAGTATATATTCTTGTATAATTTTCAAATTGGGTGATTAGTTCATGGTAAGAGTTGTGGAAGATGGAAGGGTTTGTCTCCGATTTTTTTCCATCGTGTAATGTGAAAAGTATCTTTGGTTGTTGAAGTAGCCAGGGAGGTGTTTCGGAGACGGTCGTTTTCAGAATTTTTGAAAGATCAGTTTTGGTACTGTCAAGGCATGGTAATATTCTAATGCCAAAGGTAGGTATGACATTTGGTTTATTGTCATATAAGGTTTTATATTTGGGTTCAAAAACAGCCGAAAAAGCAGGGTTCAGAGGGTTTGAGCTTAATTTGAGAGCATACTGTGCAGAAAGCATTTCTCTACGTTGTGGTAAAGGTGGTTCGTTCGCTTCAACGAGTAGGCTTTCACACGGGGATGTCTTAAATGCTCCCAAGGCAAGTCTTATTCCCTGATGATGAATTGGGTCTAGCATCTTCAAATAGGACTTCCTAGCTGAACCATAGACAACGCAACCATAGTCTAGTTTCGAGCGAATAAATGTTCTGTATAAACTGAGTAGGATTTTCCTATCAGCACCCCAGTCAGTGTGCGCTATTACTTTAAGTAAGTCTAGAGACTTCAAGCATTTAGCTTTCAAATTCTTCAGGTGTGGAATAAAGGTCAGTTTTCTGTCGAAGATAATACCTAAGAATTTTGCTTCCTCAACAACTGGAATAGGTGTTCTGTCCAGCGTGAGTCTAGGTCCATCATGATGTCTTCGTAACTGACAGAAATGCATACATACAGTTTTTGATTTCGAGAATTTGAAACCGTTAGTATTGGCCCAATTTTGAATTTTGTTGATATTTTGCTGTAATTGTCTTTCAATTGTATGCATGTGCTTGGATCGGTAACATAATAAAAAGTCGTCAACATATAGGGAGCAATCCACACCGGGAGTCAGACACTTGGTGATGCTATTAATTTTTATGTTGAAAAGCGTCACCGATAAAATACTGCCCTGGGGCACACCCATCTCTTGATCGTGCATATCAGAGAGGGTAGAGCCCACTCGTACCTTGAATTCCCTGTCTGAGAGGAAGTTTGATATGAACGAGGGCAGTCGGCCTTTTAGACCCAGATCGTGCAGGTCATTTAGTATTCCGTACTTCCACGTTGTGTCATAGACCTTTTCCAGATCAAAGAAAACCGCTACTAAGTGTTCCTTCTTGATAAAAGCGTCGCGAATAAAGGTTTCCAGTCTAACCAGATGATCATTGGTACTACGACCATAACGAAAGCCACTTTGGAAAGGAGATATTAAATTGTTGGTTTCCAAATACCATACAAGCTGAGAATTGATCATTCGTTCCATTGTTTTGCAAACGCAGCTAGTTAATGATATAGGTCTATAGTTGCTAGGATCTGCGCTATCTTTGCCTGGTTTGGGAATTGGTATTACTGTTGCTTCTTTCCAAATTTTTGGTACATTACCAGTAATCCATAAATCATTGAAGATTTCCAGAAGAACTGTTAAGGATGGTTCTGGAAGGTGTTTCAAAAACTGGTAATGTATATCGTCAGGCCCAGCAGATGTATCATGGGCCTTATTCAAAGATTCCATAAGCTCCGACAATGAAAACGGTTGGTTATAGCTCTCTGAGTTATTCGATGTGAATTTCAACCGTGTTTTTTCTTTATGAGCTTTCAATCTTCGGAAAGCTTCTGAATAATTAGACGATGAGGAATTTTTGGAGAAACAATCAGCAAGTACATTAGCTATTTCTTGTTTGGTATTGAAATTGTTATTATTTAGCTTCAGATGTCGGAATGAATTGTATTTTCCCTTCCCATTTATTTTGCGGATCGTGTCCCAAACTTTCTTTATTGAGGAACGAGAGTTTAAAGTTGAAACATATTTTTTCCATGATGCTCGTTTACTTTCTTTAATTATGTGGCGAGCTTTGGCCCGAACAATACGGTACTGAGTTAAGTTTTCGGGCGTTGGACGATTATTAAATTTTTTCAGTGCTTCTCGGCGTTGTCTAATGGCTTTTTTACATTCTTTAGTGAACCACGGTTTTTGGGTTCTTTTACAATTCGGCGAGGACTTAGGAATAGATTCTTCTGCAATCTCAATTAAGACGGATGTAAATTGTCGAATAGGATGAATATCGTTTAGGACGGTATTCCTGTTAAGTCTAGCTGTACAAAGTGTTTCAAACTTGGTCCAATCAGCTTTCTTTAAATTCCACTGTGGAATCGTGTCATCAATTGTAACGTTGGTGTTCTTAAGAGAGATTGGAAAGTGATCACTGCTGTGAAGGTCATCAGCGACCTTCCAATTATAATCCAAAAGTAGGGAAGGAGAACAAATTGTCAAGTCGATACATGTGTATGTACCAGTTCCTGGGTGCAAGTACGTCGGAGATTTGGTATTAAATAGACACAAGTCGTGTCTAGTAATAAAATCTTCACCCTTTTTGCCCCTGTCGCTTATGTAATTTGATCCCCATAAAATGTTATGGGCATTAAAATCACCGAGTAAAACAAATGGTGCAGGAAGTTGTTGAACAAGCGTGTCTAATTCGTTTGGTAATAAGTTGGTGTTTGGTGGTATATAAATAGAACAAAATGTAATCACTCGATGTAGAGTGACACTCACAACAATGGCTTGCAAATTTGTGTTTAAAGGGATGACGCTATGTGGGGCTCTATTGTTCACAGCAATAGAAACCCCTCCCGAGGCCCTGTCAACGTTCTGTAAGTAGGTGTTAAACAGGGAGTAGTTTTTAAGTGTGATGTTGTCCCTATCTTTTAAAAAGGTTTCCTGAAGGCATAGTATTACAGGATCATATTCGTTTAAAAGCAGGAGAATATCATTGTAATTGGCTTTTAGTCCTCGACAATTCCATTGTATGATCGTGTTCTTCATTATAAGTGTAGATTGGAAATTTTGGAGCTAGGTTAGACTTTTCGCGGAGAGAATCTATATGGTTATTTCTACGGAGGAAGTACGGGGATGATTTTTTTGTTAGGTCTGGGGCTACTTTGAGAACATGGAGCAGTATCTTCTGCATCCATGCTCTCAATGTCCCCAAACCTGTTATAGAGTTTGATGGGGTCTTCTGACCCCTTTTGCTGCCTATTTCCTTGTGATCTGTTTTTGTTCTTTGGTGATTTCTGTTGTTGGTTATTATTGAATGTTGTTTGGGTAGATGCAGTGGTTCTTTGTGCTTGGTAATGGGGGGTGTTAGTGCTTGATGTTGACTCGGGTGCATCTGTCTGCGTTTGAGCGTCCTTCGTTGCCTTGGGATTGTTCTTCACTACAGTGGAGAAGGATGGGCCAGGAAGAGATGTTTTGCCTGTACAAGCTTTCTGGCCTCTGGATAGGGAATGTTGGATGTATATTTAACCCTCTGTATTTCCTTCTCCTGTTTCCAGGTATCACAATCCTTGGAATTGGCGTGGTGCTCTTTTCCACAGTTGACACAATGCGGAGTGGCTCTACACTCAGATTCCTGGTGAGAGTGATCTCCGCATCAGCCACATATTTGGCTTCTTGAGCAGCGGTCTTCATGATGACCATATTTCTGACACTTATAACATCGAAGTGGATTTGGTATGTACACATCAACCTTCACTTGCAGAAAGCCAACTTTTACCACTCTGGGTACTGTTGGCCTGTTGAAGGTGAGTATAATGGTGTTGGTGTCCTGCAGGTTGTTGTTACGTTTAATACGTATTCTACGGACTGCAGTGACACCTTCGTTTTTCATCCCTTCAATGATATCCGTGTCGCTGATTCCAGCCAAGTCACGACAGCGAATCACGCCTTTGGACGAATTGAGTGTTGTGTGGGCGAACGAGGTCACTGGAATATCGAAAAATGTTGTCATTTTCTTGAGGTTTTCTGTTTGACCTCGTCGCTCACACTCGACAAGTAGGCAACCCGATTTTAACTTTTTAACACCTATTGGCGTTCCTATCAGTCCCATAATTGTTTTCTCGATCACAAACGGAGAGAGTACATTAAGCGGTTTTGTGGCATCTTTAGACTGTATAACCATGAAGCGTGGAAATGAATCCACACCACATGGTTCGTCATCCGAGTCAGATCCAGTTTTGGTACGCTTGAGTTGATTTTTTTTGGAAATATCCATGTTGGTGTATTTAAAATTCAACACCCGTGCTCCCCGCCCACCAAGGAGCCCAACAAGGGGACACTTTTCAAGTGTCAGGGATACACAGATGTTATACTCAGTAGGCAAATTCACCTCCTGATTCATCCGATAAGACATACTCAGTCGGTAAAATTACCTCCCAATTGACCCGTTGAGCCACCGCCTTCTAGGAAGTCTTCGAAGACTTGGCAAAAGGGAAAGTTAAAGGGATAGAATGTAGGGGCAACGGTGGTATCAAGAGAGATACAACGAGAAAGATAAAGAAAGTGAGCGAGAAATAAAGACCTCCTAGGGCTCGACGTGACCAGCCGATTTGTCGAGACCGGGCCCATCCCGACCACCCGTCTAGAAGAAGTAGAGGCCAAAGTAGTGTATAGCATCGGAAAGCCTCTGCTCAACTACCAGGATCCTTTCCTCCTCCGACACGGGTCGCAACCCACGGCAAACAGGTTGCCTCTACTTAGTCGCCTCTTACGACACGTAGCGAGGCACGGCGGGCCAATTCTACAACCCCGGACCCGCAGGGGGATAGTCGATTTGGTATGTACACATCAACCTTCACTTGCAGAAAGCCAACTTTGACCACTCTGGGTACTGTTGGCTTGTTGAAGGTGAGTATAATGGTGTTGGTGTCCTGCAGGTTGTTGTTACGTTTAATACGTATTCTACGGACTGCAGTGACACCTTCGTTTTTCATCCCTTCAATGATATCCGTGTCGCTGACTCCAGCCAAGTCACGACAGCGAATCACGCCTTTGGACGAATTGAGTGTTGTGTGGGCGAACGAGGTCACTGGAATATCGAAAAATGTTGTCATTTTCTTGAGGTTTTCTGCTTGACCTCGTCGCTCACACTCGACAAGTAGGCTACACGTACATTTGTTTATTACTGCTAGACACATTCAAATGTGCACACACTCAAGTAATCACGCACACACTCACATTAAATCAAAACAACTAGTTTATCTCTTTACATTGCATTTAATGGCAAAATACATACTTAATTATATGCAATCTGTGCTGCTCTCAATAATTCATTAGGTGGTTTTGTATGTAATGCAATTATCATTAGTGTTAACCTTGCACTCACTAGAGACTAGATGGCACTGCTGTCCAAACGTCCCTGTTGAATTCGCTGAAAGATTCCTGGTCAGAAATGAGTTGTTCATGAGACCAATAACGTTAACATTGTAAGAATAGTATCTGATGCAGTTTGACCATGAGATTTGCTTTTCTTTGTAGAAATTGAATATCTATCATATTTCGGACAGACCATTTTGGGGAAGGGGGAGAACATACTATTTTAAGTTCAATAGGGTCTTTACAGGTAATACAGCAGTAATAATTACCTCTGTCCAGTTTGGGTGTTAATGTTTTATCAGCTCAAGTAATCTGCGCAAACATGAGTGTCCACGTATCATTTGTTTTTTAAACTATTTCATGGCCAGAATCATCCTGCAACACATGGGTCAGTTAATAGTTAGTATGCTAACAAGTTTAAGATAACGAATTTGAGAATACGTAGATCTAATCTGAATGTAAAAAAATTCCAATAGATCTATAGAGAAGCTTTGATAGAGTACAATGCATTCATATACACCTTACCAGAGTTGTTGATCTGCAATGTCTACATAGGTCTTGTAATTTGGCATATGCATTGGTGACCAGAGGGATAAACATAACTACACAGCTGCCTGATCCACCAGAAATGACTTTGCAGAGGAAGCCAGGATGAGCTGTCTACTCTTGGTCAATGTTCTCTGCTTGTACCATCTAGCAGTGTAGAGGCGCTTGGCAGAAATCTTATGCTAATTCTAATTCTTATGGAAATAGTAAAGACCAATAAGCAGGACTTTCACAGAGAAACATTTTAAATAATGAAGAAGGAACAACATTAATCTGTTCACTGTGTGTCAACAACAACAGTTCGAACTGTCTATTTTTACTTCCAAAAATAGCGTAGCCTAAAATGACAAGTTCATGCAGTGAAGCAATCTAACGGTAATATTAATTCTAATTCAAATAGTAATGATAAATAAACATAACTTTTAGGTAGATATTTATCTAGACAAGTATGATTTCCAATAAATAATTTCCAGTAACCGGATACTATTAAATATTTATTGGGAATAGCACATGTCTGCCAAAGAAAACTACCTTTCAGATTCATTTTTTGAACCTTTGTTGATTTCTTTTCCTAACAGTCTCATTAAATGCTCTCTCTTGACGTATATTCACATTGTGTTTCCTTATCTGTTTTAGCATAAAACTCTTTATATCTTGCACCCTCCGTTTGCAATATTTCCCTTAAATATTTTCTTTACTCTCTCTCTCCATTTATATTTGTATTGTTATTAGTATTTCTATGTCACGTTGTTTTGCACTTTATACTTGCTCATTTTTCACCTTTCAAATATGTTGTTATGTCCGTATTTAGTTTGTTCCTTTCGTCGTAAGTTTTACTCTCTACTGTCCTATACAATTAATTTTACTATTATATATTTACAGCATACTGCTCCACCAGTGAATATGAATGCAATAACCATAAATGTCGTCCTGCTTTCCAACGATGTGACGGCATCCCACAATGTGGTGACAAGTCAGATGAGTATGGCTGTGGTAAATCACAACAGATACCATACCAACCAGTCGGTAATACTTATCTGCATATGATACTAACCTGCTCTTCCCATCCTACTTTTTTGTATAGATCATATAATATTAGCATATTATCGTAATAAAATCATGGTACCTCTGCTCTAGGTGGTAATTGCATCCTTTTGAAAGCTTACTGAATGGTCATATTGTACGCTTTCTCTTCAGAAAGACATTAATGAACTACATAATTCAACAACTGTCAGAAAGGTTACCCCTAGTGACATGTGGCCATTTCACAGGGGCTCATTAGGGTAAAAAAATCAGCTGAACTCTTTAGTAATGATATTGTCCATTCATCCATTTACAGGTCCCTCAAGCTGTCTTTCCTGGAGTCAACATTTTGGTTTCACAATATATCTTTTCTGTGCAGTGTTGAAGAAGAAGTAAATTTCCAAACTTCTGCGTCATCATTTAAACATTTACGTACCCATAATTACGTATCATTCTCATACCGTTTTCCCACAAGCCTAATTGTACCAGAAATTGTTGGAATTGAATCAGATTTGCACGTGTCTTTATACTGATGGCCTTAAATGAATCCATTTTGCAGCATTTAAATTAGTGAAGCTGGTGCTGTTGGGTCTCGAGTTTGACACTTGTCCAGGACGGCCTAGGTTGGCTGCCACTGTCTATCTTTGAGAAGGGCATTTAGTTTCGATTTTCGCAGCATAGCAATACTGTGCGAAAGGGATATTAAAATGAACAAGAGTATTTTGTGACCAGAATCTACCACTGTCACAGGAACTTGAAAAAAGTCACATTCCTCAAGAATAAAGCACATGTAAATGATGGTTTTGTTGTATCATGTGACTACCGCGTTGACACGTGCTCACAGCCTGATAAATCTCGCTTTATTCAGGTTGCAGTGGCAGGTTTCTGATTATTCTTGGAATAAATATTTTGAGAATTAGGTGTTATTTTATTTTTTTTCAAACGGTATGTGACTTTCATTTAAGGTTTTGAAAATTGTGTACAACAACATTGGACAATGGTATATGACTTTTCGATAGGAGTTTGACTTTAACCCCAGACACCAATATAAATGTCCAGATATCCAAAATCGGTGGGATGAGTCAGAGGAAACTCAGGTTAATTTGGGAATGCTCATTTGAGAACATATACGATGGAAAGAGGCGTTGGATATTACCTGCCTATACACAGGCAATTCAGGAAAAGTACAAACATTACATATATCACGTGACATACAGGAAATAGCTAAGACAAGATAAAAGCTTAGAAATTACTGCTAATTAATATGGACCTATTAGTTTCGAAAATAACTACTCATCAGAATGTTCAGCGTTTATAATCCCAATGAAATAATCTTTCTACATGCTTTTTTAAATTAGTTAAAATGGTATAAAGTATTAGGAGACTACGTACATAGGCTGTGCTCTTAAAATGCTTGATAAGCCTGCTTAGTGATGTGGTGAGCAGTTACGTAACTGCAAGCCAAGTGAAAAGGATTAATTAGTCCTTTCTATTTTCACATCTTGGAGTGTGAGCCTGTAATTTTGATACAAACTTTGCTTGAACAAATTAGAATAAACCACCTAGTAGGTAGCACAATGATTAGAATATAATGATATGATTTAATTTGGATGTCATCTGGTGCACGCTGGGGGCATACGTTTTTTATACGTACACGTTAAATTTGTATTTATGTTAGTATATGGTTGTGGCAAAATGTTTATAGGCATATCACAACGTTTTTTATCCACAAGTGAAGACAGACATGTAACTACTTCTCATGTTAAATAATAATAAAATGTTTACAAATGATTAATAGTTTTGGTCTTCCAGGAAAGGACATAACGGATCAAATATATATAAATAAAAGATCTAAAAAGATAATTTTGCATTTGGAAGAATCAGAAATTGACATTCAGATCATGTGTCACATTCATCTATGAAGATAAAGTTTTAAATAAAACTGATATGTTTTTCTTTCAGTGATTGTTGCAAACAACGTGGCACAGATCTACCAATCTCAATTGTCGGCTTATCTCCCAGTTTGCTATAACAACATGAATATGATTCTGACCAACATACTGTGTTCATTATCTGGGCAACGATGCGAAGAATCGAGAATATCAATACTTGTCAAAGCACAATATTGAAAAAGATTAAATGATTCATTTTCTCAACAATGATTCAGACTTGTGATTCCATCCTCCTTGTCAAAATGAACAAGCAGTATTCTTTAAACAAAACCCTTTTCAATCAGAAGCTTTCTATTTACACTGATTTTGTGACATGTAATTTGACAGCAGATGCGTTTTTATATTAAAGTAAATGATACTCGTAAAATTAAGAGTAAAATTGTTTATTTCTGCTATTTCCCATGTTATGGAGCAGTGAGATGAAACTAAGCTAAATAGATGGGTTAGTACTTAATTTTTCGGGGGTAATGACTAGCAATGAGTTTTCTCTGTCATTTTACACCTATTTTAATTATCACTTCTAATACCATTTATGTGTTAAATGTATTTTTTTTTCTAATACCCAATGTACCTTTTTTCAGGACATCTACCCATTACGAATCATACACCTATGGTCAGGGTAAAGTTTTGACCCCTGAATCAAATTATGCTACCTCCCTTGTCCCAGGCTATGCAGTATCAATGTGAGTCCTTTAAAATATTTCAACAAATAAACTTTTTTTTTTGAAAAAAGATAAAAATTTAATTCCACAGCACCATTAAAGCCCTTAGTCATGCAGCTTCCTGTGCATATTAGTAACGATGAGCAAGAAACTCAGTAAAATACAAATATTAAATCACTATGACCTATAATTTATGCCTTAGTGAGACTTTGAAGTGTTTCCTTTAGTATAGTTTTCAGATGTTGGTTTCATTAAAATATTGCAACTTTGAGAGTTTCTTGGTGAGTTTAATACCATCCTTGTTAAGGAATTCTTGTAACAAACTCATTTTCTCGCTCGCATTATGTAACAGATTTTCTTCCGGTTATTGTCTTAGTTTTGAGCTTTTGTTTGATTTCAGTGGATCCTGTAATACTGCACTGATTAAGTGTGCATCCTTTGGTAAGTATGATTATATATCAATATAAATTTTGAACAGGGCACACAATACAAAAATACATTGGCTTTTTTCAAACAGATAATGCTGTACAGGACTTACAATTAAAACACTTTGGCCCTTTTTGTGCAGATGATATTTTACATGGTTGTCAATATAAAAAAATTAGCCCATTTATTACAAACTGTACTTCCAATTTGCAGATTGAGGGATATACAGACAGAAGCAAAATTCTTATAACATCAGAACAAATGGGTGAGGAGATCGCACCTTGGGCCCGCTAGTTTTTCATTCCTAGGAGTGTTCTCGCACACAAAAAGTCTACAAAATGGGTTTTTATTGTTAAATCTTGTCCTTAGGTGTTGTAGTTATTTAATGTAAACAGAGTCAGTGAATATTGATATGGTCCTCAGATGGAGTTGCTTGATAGGCACTGGGTCTGTGAATATTGATACATTCGTTAGGTATGGTTACTTTGTGCACACAGTACCAGTGAATATTGATATGATCCTCAGGTGTAGTTACTTGATAGGCACTGGGTCTGTGAATATTGATACATTCGTTAGGTATGGTTACTTTGTGCACACAGTACCAGTGAATATTGCTATGATCCTCAGGTGTAGTTACTTGATAGGCACTGAGTCTGTGAATATTGATACATTCTTTAGGTATGGTTACTTTGTGTACACAGTGCCAGTGAATATTGCTATGGTCCTCAGGTGTAGTTACTTGATAGGCACTGGGTCTGTGAATATTGATACATTCCTTAGGTATGGTTACTTTGTGTACACAGTGCCAGTGAATATTGCTATGGTCCTCAGGTGTAGTTATTTGACAGGCACTGGGTCTGTGAATATTGATAGATTTCTTAGGTATGGTTACTTTGTGTACACAGTACCAGTGAATATTGATATTGTCCTTAGATGTATCTATTTCAAGAACACAGAGTCAGTTAATATTGATGCTCTCCTTAGGTGTTGTAGTTATTTTATGTACACAGTGCCGGTGAATATTGATAATGTCTTTACGTGTAGTTACTTAATACGCATTACTATGCACACAAGAATCCTCAACACAATGTTCATGTCTGTTCATATATTTCATAAAATATTCATGCCTTCTCATTTAGCCATTGGTGATCACTGTCATGATATGCACGATCATTATGTTATGAGGTTAGTTTTGCTAAACATGAACATATGAGAGATTAATAACTAATGTAATTGATTTACATTTCCCTTACCTTACACTCCTTTCCTTAGAATGTGGTACCACCATCTTTGATGATAGCAGATTGCCGAAAATTCTTCATGGTCGTGATGCAGTACTTGGGCAGTTCCCATGGCAAAAATCTCAAAGTGGATTTCATAGTTGTGGTGGCTTCATTATACATCCTAACTGGGTCCTCACGGTTGCTCATTGTATAAAGTAAGTAGACCTTCATTTCGTTATTGTCTTGCCTGTGATGGATCCATTATACATCCTGACTGGGTCCTCACAGCTGCTCATTGCACAAAGTAACCTACATTATAGTTGTCTTGTTCTATTATAGATGCTAATCGGGTCAGCACAGCTTCTCACTGCACAGAGTACATAGATCTACGCTGCATATTTTGTCTGTGGTGTGTCCATTATGTTTCCTAAGTTGGGCATCACAGTTGCTCACTGCACAAAGTAAATAGACCCGTATTACATCGCATTTTAAGCTTGCCGGTGGTTGTTTCAATACATTTTGGTCTTGCTAATTTTTTCTGTTCTTCTTTTTTATATATTTTTCCTTACAGCTTGTTTCGAGTTTTATACATTTCTGATAAAGACTTCCTGTGAGTGCTTGATTGTTATTGGGTTTACCCATTGTGCGTGACATTTCAATATCTTGGGTATCATAAAACATGTTGGTTTAGGCATCAGAATTTATAATTTCATAATATCTAAGCAAGTGTTATCTTCCAATGTTAAAATGTCAAAATCAGAACAACTAATAGATGGCTGAAAACAAGAATTTCGTTGTTGTTTTGTGAGTAATCACAATTGCTTATCTCAGAGAGTGTAGACCTGCGTAACCTTTTTGTCTTGCCAATAAACTGACACAGTTTTCACTTTTGTGATAGCAACATTAACGGTAGTAGCAATGAAAACATTGACACGATTCTATTTTAGAGTTTTTAAAATTCATTTAACGTCTATCAATTGTGGTATTGAGCTGTAAGTTTGGTGTAATATTACTTTATGCCTGGAACATGTACGCTAATAAGCAAGTATTCCATCTCTTGCATAGAAATTATATCTTGATAAGCAAGGAATTTCTATCTTGCCTAAAATATGCACCCTAATAAACAAGGTATTCCAGTATTGCCTGCCTAAGCAGAAAAGTGCTAAATATTATGCGACAGTACACACACACACACACACAAACACACACACACACACACACACACACACACACACACATCAATATAATATTAATTTACACGAGTGACGAAAGCTGTCAAAACACTTATATGATTCATTCACTCGACTGGCTACGGACGATGACTGATTAAAATCATATGCGATCCATTTACGCGACTGGTAAAGGCTGATCAAACACACACATGCAATTCATTCATCCAATATCCAGAGGCTGTTCAAACCAATATGCGATCCATTTACGCAACAGGTGAGGGGTTTTCAAACCGATATGAGATCCTTTCATGCGACAGGTGAAAGCTGTTCAAACTCTTACGGGATCAATTTACGCGTCTTGCGACAGCTGTTCAAAATTATACGTAATCCATTCACGCTGCTGGCGAAGGATGTTCACACCCATATGCAATCCAATCATTCACGCGTCTGGCGAAGCTGGGAAAGATTGTTCAAACCCATATGCAATGCATTCGCGGGAATGGCGGAAGCTGTTGGAACTCATATGCAATAAATTTGCGCGACTGGTGAAAGCTGTTCAAACCTGTATGAAATCCTTTCACGCAACATGCGCAAGCTGTTAAAATCCATACTCGAGCCATTGACACGACTGGCTAAAACTATTCCAGCCCATATGCGATCTATTCACGCGACTGACTAGTGCTGTTCAAACCCATGTGCAATCCAGTCGCGAGACCGGCAGAGGCTTTTCAAAGCCATATGCAATCCGTTCACGCGTCTGGCTGTGGCTCTTCAAACAAATATGTGAAACATTCACGCGATTTGCGAAAGCTGTTTAAACCCATATGCGATCCATTCACGCAACTGCTGAAGTCTGTTCAAACTCATATGTGATCTATTCATCTGACTGGCAGAGGCTGTTCAAAACCATTTGCGATGTATTTATGCGACTGGCGAATGCTGTTCAAACACATATGGGATCCATTCACGCGACTGACAAAAGCTGTTGAAACCCATATGCAAACAATTCACACGACTACCAAAGGATGCTCAAACCCATATGGCATTCATTCACAAGAATGGCGAAGGCTAGTCAAGTCCATATGCGATCCCTTCACGCCATTGGCGAAGGCTGTTCGAACCAATGTGCGATCCATTCAAGCGGCTGGATTAGGCTCTTAAAATACGTGCGATCCGTTCATGCGACTGGCAAAGGCTGTTCTAACACCTATGTGATCCATTCACGCGACCGGCAAAGGCTGTTGAAATGACATGTAATCCATTCATGTGACTGGCGAGGGCTGTTCCGAACCATATGCAATCCATTCACAAGACTGACGAAAACCGTTCAATCTCGTATGCGATTCATTCACATGACTCCCAAAAAATCGGTCAAAACCCATCTATGATTCATTGACATGACTGATGAACGATTGGTGTTGCAATCCATTTCTTTACAAAACCTATAAAATGCATGTGTCATTCAGTTTCAAGACTGATGAAGAAGGAACACTTGGGGTAATGTTAAATCAGATTTCGTCACTATAGATCCAGGATTACATTGGAAATGAAACTGTATCATCCTGGTATTCCAAATGTTTGTATTCTATTTATTTTTTTCTTAGGGATGCCGATAAATACTCTGTCAGTGTTGGGGCTATAGAAGTTGAACAATACTATTCCGATGTCAATCAAAAACATTTCTACACGTCATCGCGGTCACATATTCATCCATACTTCAATGACGATCTAGACAATGACATCGGTTTGCCCTTCTTTAGTCAATCGATTGTCTTTAATGACTATGTCCGGCCTATTTGCATTGCATCCAGGAGAACTGTTGAAGAAATGCTGAATGCAGGATAAAACGCAGAATGTTATGTCAGTGGATGGGGACGTTATCATAATTTAGTCAATAAAGGTAATACCCGATTTCAACAGAGGTAAATTACATTAATAATATGATTATTTATTATAATGACAAAACCTTTAATATTTGAATTGTATTTATTTTACATTCATTACATAAATTCTGGGAACAAGGTTTGACATCCTATTCATGCTTGATTGCTTTTGGTTGGTATGAAAATCTGACAACACATCGTAAACTACCCATCCTTCAATGTTCTATGACATAACCATGTGTATAGTGTCAGGTGACAGAAGGTTAGTACTTTCTGTATTAGCCATAGGGCTCATAAAACATGAATATTTCATTCCATCTTAAAGATTAGTACAAAACTCGCAAACACCTATTTATAACTCCATCTAAAAACTGAAGCTACAGTCATGGCTCATAAAACATAAATATGTCATTCCATCTTAAGGCTTAGTACAAAACTCGCAAACACCTATTTATAGCTCTATCTAAAACCTCAGGCTACAGTCATGGACCAAACGTTCAACACACACTATAGATATAAATAACACATTTTTATGACATTTAATTTTACTGTCTGTTCAAAACCATTGCTATTTCTGAACATAACATTTAAAATGCCTAACATATCCACGCAAACCCTGGTACGTGTATTCACTCACCCAAACAAACATTGGCACATGAAATAAATGTTGTTTTTGTTTTTTTTCATTTACAATTCCTCAATTTCATTATTTAAATGGTTCTCTTCATTTTCTGTCCATAAATGGTAAGAATGGCGCAAAAGTACGTTTCTTAATTTCTATATGTAACAACTGCATATGATTAATTTCCAAGAAAAGAGACACGTTTTTTTCAAATGTGAACTTTGCGTAACAGATTAATTTTATATATAAGCTCGGTAGTTATTGAACCTGTCGATTCGTTTAAAGAAAATGGCACCTACTGTTAAGTGAAATGTTTTACAGTGTGATCTGGAGAGTTTATATCACGGACAGTGTTGGACGAAATGGACTTTTTTCAAACTTCAAAACAAGTCACATCAAAATAAATGACAAAATCGTCACTTTACAAACTTTCATAGACAGATATGACAGTAATGTAAAATTCTGAGTACCTGACCATGATCATTGCAGAATTCCAGTTCACGATCATTCAGCGAACGTTACAAGTTAAACGTGTAGATTAATTGAAGTGAGTGCTGAATATGAATAATTTGTCACTATATTGTGTGTTTGTATTATGGTTCTAACCTGTATGGATTTTGCCATATATATATATATATATATATATATATATATATATATATATCGTATATGCTTTAATTCTTGCATATAATGTAGAGATCACACTTTTTACACCCAAATGAGGCTTTTTGCCATTTATAGCAATAAATATGCTTGTAACTCTTGGACGATTTTCTGTTGGAATGTATTGATATCAATATTTGCTAGTGGCCTCAAGATCAAACTCAAAGATCAAGGTCAAAATGATTATTTAAGTTATTTTGTTGTGAAAATGTACAATATGTATCTGTGGATAGTTTCATAAAATATTTAAACAGATTTGCTAGTGTAAATATTGCATTATGCGAATAGTGATACATTCATGAGAATTTAAGGTCACGGGGTGAATTGTTTCATTTGTTAAGGCTAATGCGTTAGGATCTGTGTGAGACTTTCATTTTTAAAGATAATTGTGAGGACTTCCTTCTGTTGCATCTTCGAATTGCATACATGAATTATTATTTGATTTTGGACATGTTAGCATAGGCAGTTATTGCTAAAAGGGTCAGGTCAAGGTCAGAGAGGCTGTTTTGTCCTGTGTTACTAGAAATGAAGAAACTGTACTTCGGGTGGCATGGCTGTTTTTCTTCTCTACGTTTTATAAATTGTATTGATCTTCCTTCTAACAGAAATATGGTTAAAGTAACTCCAGTTAGTCCGTGTTTACTTTTACAATAAAGATGAATGTGACCAGATCTACAAAAATTGGTACGGGTCACCTCCACAAAATATGACTGTCTGTGTGGATAACCGGAACTTTGGGTCTCCTACTTTTCATGTAAGTTTAGCCAAATCCATATCATGCCACAGTCTGATTAACCATTTTCCCAGCAAATTACCTCGCTCTATTTTTTAAAACATTATCTGCAACTTTAAACTGCCATATTTTAGTAATTGTACATCAATGAATTATAAATGTTTAATATATTTATTTTCAACATTTTACTTTGCAGCTACAAAATTATTAAAATATATCCATTGATAAAAATAAAGGTTATGTATTAACACATAAGCTATACCATAATGCATTAATAGATCAGTCATAATATAATGCCTTCCAAGTTCCGCCATATATTATGAGTTAACAAATAAACTATGCTATAATGCATTAACATGTAAGTCATTGCTAACAATAAGTCTATAATACAGAGGATTAACATATCAGATATTATATAACGTATTAACAGATAGGCTGTGATATAATGAATCATCGGATCAACCATCTTATAATGCATCAACATATCGGCCATAAATTATGATTATATAATGCATTAACATATTTGCAATTTTATATTCAATTAACAGATCTATCATATACTGCACGAGCGGATTTGCTGTCATATGATTCATTAACAGAAATGCTATCATCTTGCACACAAAGAGATCAGAGTGTTATTGTTTGCTTAATTTAATTCCTAATTTGGACAAAGATTGTAAATCATGATCAGTGAGCGCTCATTGCTTTATCTTCTTAACAGAATAAAAATATACAATGTTTGAACTAACCTTTTTTTCCTGCTATTATAATCTGTAATACATGTTGTGAGCTATAGAGCTAATGCTGTAGTAAAAGTCATACAATTCATACAAACACTCATCACCGACTATTTCAGTAATGGGTGTCTTTTTATAATTTTATTCTACATACCTTTAAGAGGCAAGGATTCA
Organism: Megalonaias nervosa; assembly: GCA_016617855.1. Taxonomy (NCBI): domain Eukaryota; kingdom Metazoa; phylum Mollusca; class Bivalvia; order Unionida; family Unionidae; genus Megalonaias; species Megalonaias nervosa. Next base: position 19,176 of record JAECUM010092962.1, read on the forward strand.
TTTCATATGGATATTTATACATCCTCATTCTTTTGGAAGGTAATTACTTAGACGTCCTGTGATGTCACAGTAATAAATACTGAAATTGATAACAAATTCGTACTACCCTATATTGTGATGATTACACTCGATATACTCTTTTCCTGACCCAAGTTTAAAATATGACAACCAATGTCAAAGACCATGGAGATCGGTAATTTCTATCTGAACGTTTCTTAACGACAGTTATGGTGCAAAGAATTCAATTCTGATGTTTAAATAGCCTTTGGTTAAAACAAAATAAGTTTTAAATGTTTAAAGAACAATTTGTATTTAATTTAAAATGAGTAAATGCGCAGATATGACTCGTGAGACTTTTACTATAGAAACATACTATCATTATCAATAAGTACATCTTGTAGGCATTCCTCTTATTGGATTGTAAGTGTAACGTTTTTCTTTAAACTTATTATGTTACCTGATAGTGACCAAATAAAATTGTATTGACCTACAGGTTAAAGCTTGTTTATTGGGTTATTTTGTCAGATTATAATTAATGAACATCTGATTGGTCGCAACAGTTTGGTTAGATTTGCATTAAAATGAGTTACTCAGTTCCCTTATCACGATTCGTATAAGCAGTTATGTAAGGATCATGATGAGTAACACAACCTTCATTCAGAACTATATCACTAGTCTACATTTAGCTGATTTTCTAATTCACGATGAGTACAGATATATAAACACAATGCCAAATGAACACGTAGACCTTAATAATGATTTACCTTACACGCTATGACACTTAAATAGACGTAACTAGACTCTCACGAACATCTGGAGAAAACAAAAACATTTATGAAATGATATGAAAACACCATACTTTGAATTTGTAAGAATAATAAATGAGTACGGTTCATATAGCCATATGTCCTTAAGACGGGAATTAATTATTCATTGTCTGTTTGCACAGTTCGTAATTTACATCATGAAATGAATGTACACTGCCACAATAAAGGCCGCCACACTACCAGCTAATTTGATACACAGCCAGTTATGCTGTTACAGTTTAAAGCTACTCTTCCACATTGCCGGTCATACTGCTATATCAATAGTAATGCTACCACACTGTAGGTGATCTTACCACATTACCAGCTCAATGATGCCGCACTGCCAGACCTATTACGCCAACCCTACCACATTTCCACATAGAAACTATATATTATCAATTTGCCAGCCATTTCTTTTAGAAACAGAACACACTGGCTACTGTATTATATTGAATGAAAGTTCGTAATTATAAAATATATCCATCACGTAAATAATAATCAACATATTAAACGACACTACTAATTGCAAAAGCTATTAAACTACATGCTACTATTAACTTTCTTCATCAACATAAAGACATCGACAGTGAGCTACATCAAATTGATTATTTTCCATATCCAAAGATGGTATAATTTGCCAGAATGTTAAATATCAAGAACACAAAATGAAACAATAAACCTATATAAGGTATTTAAAGTAAGTAAATTAGACTACTACTTATCACTATAGCTTTAATAATTTGTTCTAATGTGGACATCTCCTGACAAGATCTGGGCAATCATTGTGGCTGTATATAGCTACATGCTTCCGATAATACTAAAAGACCTGCAAGGATCTGAGGGCAAAGTACTCGTGCAGATCATGAAATATCGGCATCTTGGTGCTAGCAGTATACAAGATGCATGTATTACTCAGTACCTATATAAGATCAATTACACAGAATCGTTCTAAGGCATTTGCAAGTTATTTTCTTGCCTTATTCCACGACAACATGATGCATTGCTTCATCACGAAAAGTTCTACACTATTTAGGTAATAACAAAGACTCATTTGCAAACTTACCGGTGTCCATTTGAGGGTTTATACATTTGCCTGTAATTCACATGAGGAAATTTATGTGAACCAGACTATCTTCTTGCATGTTGCCTATCTCCACTATTTACCCATGCACAAGGGGCACCCATCTAAGAACAACATACCGTGTTTACTGTTCATGCACATTTTACATGTCTTGTAATATATTGTTACTATTTTGGGGGTTTTGTATTTGCTACTTTGAATTGTTATCATTTTGTGTGTTTTGTTCTTGCTTTTTTGAATCTGTCTTTGAAAGTAATGCTGATTGATAGACAAAACAATGTCCTGTAAAATGATCTGCAGCTACATGCCAGACAGATATATATGCATGCGCCATTTTAGAGATGGTCGTGAATCCATGGAAGGCTGCCTTCTGTGATTATTAAGTGCGGACTGGCTACTGTGAGAGAGGCAAATGAAGAAGATGCCCAATAAACAGTGGACTTGCCTTGATCATTCATTGTCAGCTGTTTCTGGTGTGTGGAAGATATATTTGAAGTTCAGAAAGATTTGTGCAAAATAGGTGCTACAATTGATGGTTTATCAGAGACAGACTATAATATCGCCCAACAACTGCTAGTCAGATTTGAAACGAGCGACCAAATATGTTTGAATTAGGTTATCACAGGCGATCAAAAATGTATTTACTTTTTTGATGCCGAGAAAATAATTGAGTTTGAATCTGAGAAAACAAGTGGAGACCACAAATTGCCTGATGTAGTCAGATTGTCAGGAGAGATTAGTACACGTTATTTTTTTATTCCAAATGTCCTGGTTCAAATAACTAGGTGTTTCCTTGTGAAAACCCATATATA